>JAZGTK010000604.1:5694-59808 GCA_036877625.1 Ambastaia sidthimunki
CTCTCTCTCTCTCTCTCTCTCTCTCTCTTTCTCTCTCTCTCTTTCTCTCTCTCTCTCTCTCTCTCTCTCTCTGTGTTTCTCTCTGTCTCTCTCTCTCTCTCTCTTTCTCTCTGGGTCTCTCCCTCTCTCTCTCTCTCTTTCTCTCTGGGTCTCTCCATCCTCTCTTGTTATCGTTCTGTCTGTCTGTCTGTCTCTCGATGTAACTGTTTAACTGACAGTATAAAATGTGTCTCATTATTAAAACACACATACAAGCAAGTGCTTGTTATCTCATGTTAATGAGAGTAGAACAAGGTATTGATCAGCTTGACTGGTTGTGTTGGGCTGTTCATTTTCAGAAGGTAGCTGTGTTAAAAATCTGGTTACGTGTGGAATTGAATACTGGATTACTACTAACTGAGCAGTGTGCCGTAAACACTATGTACAGCTTACTATTAAGTGAAAGTAGTATGCTAAACAGCAGGCAATACAACAGTAAATATTTCTGTATTATGCTACACGGTTGTCTAATGATCTCGTCATATTGCATGTGAGTGGCGTCATCTTGAAATGATGGTTATTTTGCAGTTTTAAAGAGATAGAGGTTTAATACACCTGGGGAGTGCATTAAATTCCCATTTAAATCAAAAATTAAAATAATTAAATGATTAAATTATTCTTCATGTGATTCCAAACCTGCATGATTTTTTTTTCCTCTAAGAAACACAAAAAAGATGTTTTGAAATACGCTGGTAGCCAAACAAAACTGACACCCATTGACATGTAAAACCACTGAGACATTTTGCTACCTTGGAATCATAAGGTTCTATCTGACATTTTTGTCAAAATTGAGCTATAGACATATTCTTACTCTAATATAACTTATTGACACTATTAACAGTGTTTCATTTAAAAAAAATGCATTTTGGGTGTTTAATTTGAAAAACAAAAAAGTTCAGTTTTTGTATTTACAATGCAACGCAAAAACTTTAAACATCAATATCTCAAAACTGGTCAAAACGCAGATAGAACCTTATAATTCTACGGTAGCGATTTCTTAAAATGTCTTTTGTGTTCCACAGAAAAAAATAAAGTCTTACAGGTTTGGAAAAGAAAATCTGCATAAATTTAAAACGTTTCCACTAAAATAAGAATTTTCACTAATAAAAAATCACGTTTTTGATATATATGATATTTGACAGTTCTATTAACATTACTGCAAGAATGTTTTTGATACCTTTTGGAGAAATTTAGCCAACGTTCCGAGAACGTTCCCTGTTAGCTGGAGTCGAATAGTACTGCATGCTGTTCCACATATATCGAGATATATCCAGATCTCTTCGAGAATGTCTTACCTTTTGCATTTCTGTCTGTTTTTCCTCCATTTTCTCTGTTATTAAGAATACACAAGGCACTTTCATTGAAGTAGCTCAATGAAAGCACAGTGTTGTGATTGCGATGCAGCGTGGGTTAGCATAAGTGCTCTTATCCTGTTCCCTTTAGTCACCGTCTCCATGGTGAGGCACATCTCAAGAAAAGTCACCATAAAGAGTAAATACTTCAAACCAGAATGAGCCTCGTCTCCCTCTCAAAAAATTTACTAGTTTATTGCGTTAGCAATTGTTGACCCTGCCTCACCAGAGCGGTTTCAAAGAATTTCTTCCTTACATATTATCCCCAATCCACAAAGAAAAAAGAAATGTATAACACAAGGACAGTCGTACTGTAGATGCCCCAGTAGCAGAGAACAGCAAGCTAAAGACTCCCTGAGGGACATAATAACAGTGATGAGAAACCTAGAATTTTAACCTCGATTTTTTTTAACTTTAAAGCAGTTTTTATTACTTTATAGCCTTTTGCCATAGTTATGAAAAATTCTTTTCGAAGGTCTTATGTTTTGTTTAGAACTTCTCTGTTACTTTGTTGCTGATGTTAGCAGAAGATTTGGACCTGAACCTTTGAACCAAATTGCCTCCTGTTCTGGAGAAATCTCAGTGATCGCTTAAAAACAGCTGCAGGATAACCAAAGAGCTTTAATACACCTGTGGATGGGGCTGTATTAGCATTCCCATTACTTTTAATGGCTGTGGTGTAGGACACTCATACCCAGCTGACAGGGAATGTTCTTAGAATGTTGGGTAATGTTATATGACATTTCTGTCAAAAAATGTTCCTTCAGTAATGTTAGTAAAATGTTTTATAATGTCAGATTTCATATATCAAAAACTTTATTCTTAAGTAGTTAGTGGAACGTTCTTGAATAATTTTCTTATAACCAAACAGTAATGTTAATACAATGTCTAGCAAGATGTTTTATTTGCAGCTAGGTGTAGCACCTGCTAGCAGGAGCTAACTGGGACATGTTAACCAGACAACCCAGACTCTTTGTATCCAGAGCTGCTGAGTAAAACTGAGTTTACAGAACTTTTAAATGAATTGTTTTTTTTTAGCTGATGTTTTCTTTTAAAGTGATTTACAGTGAATTTGTCAGGAGCAGTGGAGGCCCAGGGAGGAACTTTGGGTTAATTGTCCTCTAGGGCACAATGGTGTTACATCATCATTCTTTTGTGAGATTTGAACCTACATCCCTTTGCTTACCAGCCCGCTATGCCACATTACCCCCAGTGGTAGTTATAATAGTCATGTCTGTAAAACAGAGGGGCAAAGGGTAAACACAAAGAAAGACAATGCTGTTTTGAGTTTGGTTATGGTTTTGTTTTTGCCTGTGTAAGAGAAATCAAAGACAGCACATTTGGACAAATATCTGTAATAACAGTTCTGGCTTTTGTTACAGTCAACCTATTATTAGTTTCCAGGTCATAGCATCTAAAAGTGCATCTGTGCATCACATAGCCCAAAGCAAAGCCTCTGTTGTCAAAAGTGTTTCGCAAACAAAGAGACGGTAAATATTGCTTATCTCCCTCTTGGATGTAAAATGTTTCCACCTAGTATTACTGCCCAGGGCTGTACGTCTCTCTAAATTCAGGTCTGCCTACCCTAGTTACTGGCCTCAGACAGGCAAAGGGGCTTTAATTACAAATGTATCTTTTGTGCGGCGCAGCTCGCTAATTGTTCAGAATTCCCGCCGGTGTCGTTCTCTCATCGCCCCACCAGTGGCCTGACTCACAGCTTCTAATTGTCATGTACACACTATAGCACACCAGATTTAGTGCTGCACTGCCCTTAATTTAATTGGAAAGCAGAGATCGGTGTGTGCATGAAAAGGCAGAAAGAAAGAAATAAAAATGGAAGCAATCTTTCTTCAACAGGCAGTAAAAGGGCTCCAGGTATGAATTATTCATCTGCTTGATGGATGGCTCCACAAATAAAATTGTTGAGTGGGCCGGCGACTGTTAAGTGAACGTCGCATGCTGTCACCCTATTCTTTCACCTGCTTTCTGATGAAACACACTGTACAGTTTTGACATAACGTCGCCACACAATTAATATAATGTGCGGCTTCGTAAGAGCTGACGGCTAAATGTGTCACAATAACTGCTGGTTTGTCTTTAAAGCAAAGACTTAGTGAATTAAAACACATGGCGGAACTGAAAGCGTTACAGCCATAAGTTCCAAAGTTCAGAAGAATGGGAGGAGCTTCCATCTAAACCTACCAGGGTTGCAGGATAAGGCCTTAGTGTGAGCTTTACACGTACTAATAAACAGCCAATATACAAGCCAATAGGCAACATGTTTGAAGTGTGAATTGGTTCCCATGCTAAAGTCTTACCAATGTGAATGTGCTTTTGCTAGCATGCATTTTTAGCCACAAAAAGTGGGCATTAGCATTACATCACCTAATTAATATTCATGAGTTAAGCTAAAATAAGTTTGTTGCTATGCTCTTGGCTGACAGGAAGTAGTTTGGCTGTCTGGAATGTTTCTGCAGGAATGTTCCCTCACAATTACCGTAACATCATCAAGCGTTGACATTTTGTGCACCTGGACCCAACAAACTATTTTCAGCTGTTCTGCATTTGGCTGCAACTGACAGCCCTTCATAAATCTTGATCATCCGTTTCATTAAGATAAGTGACAGCTGATTACTGTTAATCATAAGTAACCCAAATGGCATTAAGATTTTCTGCAACCTGCTCTTATCATCTTTTGTCATACTTTATCAGGAAAGCTCCTTAAGCCGTTTCACAATCCAGCCCCAAACCAGACGAATCTGGTTAAGAAAATACGATTTCAAGAGGGGGAGAATAAATTACGATCAAAACAGTTCTGGGTTGGTCAGGACACAAACTACAAGACTCAAGTGGATGTTTATCACCTCAAGTGTTCTTGGGACAAGAGAGTAATTCAATTATATTAAATGTTATTTGTTAGCTGTAGATGATAACCGAATATGTGAATCTTCCACCAAATTATTATTTTCACATCATTTTTGTCAAAAATGATACTTGATAATTAGGATGAAATCAGTTACTTATTACCAGTCTGTTATTTTAGGTGTGGGCATTTTTAAATGGAAAAACTTTCTTTTTAATAAGAAACTCTCCTTAGAGTTTTAGTGTAATGTAAGATACACAGCATATGGTCAGATAGCTTGAAGTAGGTTGTGCTGTTTTCTTCTCTTAAATATCAGATATTCTCTCTACTTGTGTTTAGTAACTAATTTCTCTCACTTCTGTTCTCTGTGATATTTAGTTGCTTATAAGGTGGGCAGCAGGGTTATTCTCAACATATTCTCAACATGTTTAAAGACACGATATATCTGTTAAATGTAACCCCCGCATTTCGTTCTTAGCCTGCAATCTGCTTTAGTAATCTTTAATCTTAAAGGTTCACATATCCACTCATATCATTTATGCCTGTATCACATATATATATACACACACACACACACATATATATATACATATATGTATGTATTGCTATTTTACAGCCATCGTTGAAAGCAAAAATGTCAGGCATTAATTTCCATAGGAAGCAGAACACTTTCCTTCACTGACGGATCTAATTGGTGTGTCACGGACAGAGATGAGCAAGCTTGTGTGATTTGAGATATAATTGCTCTCACGCAGCTCTGAGTTTTTGTCTTATTGGATGCTGCACGTCAATAACTAAAGTTTAATTAGTCTTTATGCCAGTGATTAAAGAAAATAAACATTCTGTTTGCTATTAAAAACGTATTCTCCTGAAGTTTATGGGGACTGTTCGAGACGGGGGATCGAGACATTTGCATTTGTTTGTTAATTATATAGGAGTGAGTTATGAGCTGTTGTTCTCTGTGATATTTACACATTTTATCAGTGGTTTATGGGAGACGAGTTGTACCCGCATTCTCAACACTACATGAATTGTTTAATGTTAATGATTGCCAGCAAAAAGGTGTTCTCAGAACATTGGCTAACGTTCTCTAAAAGTTCTCTCAGCGTTATTAAAAAATTATTGCAGGAACGTTAGTAGAACATTTTTTAATGTTATATGGCATATATGAAAACTGTTACTCTTAAGTTGTTAATGAAATTTGTTTTTAAATGTTAATTTTTTTAAAGAATTATAATGTGTTTAATTCATAAATTGATCTGTTTGAATGACGTTCTAATAACCAAGCAGTAACTTTAACACAAAAGTAACGTTCAAAATAACATTTTTAAATAACGCTTTTGTTATTTATCAGAAACAGTCCTACAACCTTAAACTGTTAGCTGGATAATTAGCTCAGCCAAGACAGACATTACACAGAATCTCATGAAAATAACTCAGACAACAACAAAGCGTCAAGGTGACCTGTCTTCTCGTTTTTCAGCCTTGATTTAGGACGGTTTAAGACAAACAATGTTAAGAACTGACCGGTGCGAGATGGCCTGAGGCAGATTGAACGGCTGATTGAATCCAGAGCCAACGAACGTTAAAAGAATCAGGACCCACTCGAGTTTGATGGAGGGCGAGAAGAAAGAGACGGACGCAGCTGTACAGCCATGAGCGAATCAGCCTCAACAACAGGCTGCAGACTCTCTTCAGGCTACGAGAGCGAGATGTTGGCGGGATTGCATCAGCCAATCACAGATGCCGCATCGCTTTTCAGGTGAGGTCAGATTGTTCTTTCAAGCAGCTGAGGGGGATTGAGGCCTGAGTGGGAAAAAAGCCAGGCAAATCTCTCACGGTTATAAATTATGGGATGCTCACTCTCAAATGCTTTACTTGTTGAGATATGTTTTTTTTTACATAACTCCTTTTTCAAAGCCTATTGCATTGCTGTACGGTCTGCTGCCTACATAGACAGCTACCTACTAAGGCAAAATCGTGTTTGTGTTACATACCTGAAAGCAGTTTTCTAACCTTAGTCAGAGTTGAAGCCGTGATGTTCAACACGATTCAGACTGAAGCTATGGGGCATAGAAGTTTATTCTGTTCAGTTTTGCTGTTGTGTACCTCAGTGTGAATTGTTTTGCTTTCCACATATTTCCATGGCAGGAAAACTCAATCTTAGATGTGACCTTATGAAGCAAGTTTTTGATTGTACTGGATTAAACATTGTGTCCACTTTGTTGGATCTGGGATGTTTTTCGATCGTTATATTTGTATGTGGTACAATTTCAACAGTACAGTGTGTTATTGGGAAAGTTTGGGGTTTTGGGAAAGCATTCTCTAAATTTGTTTTCTTCCTCCCAAAAAATGGATTTTAGATTTGATTTGCTCCTATACCTTCACGGTAGATGAAATATTATTTTTAGATACTGTGGCATCTATTATTGATACTCTGAATTTGCTGCATATTCAACCACAAGACCGCCCCATTTTTCTCCTCTTGGCCTAGTTGTGCGAGTCCTCAAGGGCAGCTGTGATCTGGGAGATGGACTATATTTAGTGGGGAGCCTCTGAGCCCTGAAGGATTCTGGGTAAATCTGTGGCCCTTTTTACACACACACACACACACACACACACACACACACACACACACCTGCATTCACTGAAGCTGCTAGTATCATTTAATAAACCACTAGTATAAATCACTAGTAATGGATTATTAAAACCTTTCATCACGTATAAATCAAACCCTTTCCACCCTGTTTTGCATATTAACAGGAGTGTATATAGGACGCCAACATTTTTTTCATAAGCTGTTTTGCTATAATTGCTTGTTATGGTTTATTCTTGTTTAGCTGTAGCTTTATGCTCAGTGTTAGATTGAGGGTTTATATCGAGTTCTCTAAATATATCATTCTAATAATTTTCTCTGTAATATTTTGAGTCAAACTAAATTGATATCAGTTGTACAACAAATGTAACAAATTGTACACGTGTGATCAAATGATGTATGTTTGCAATCTTTAAAATTGTTTCATGTTTTATCCTGTATATGACATAAATATTGGGGATGTACTGCATAACAAAAATGACTTCTAGGAATGTTCGAAACTTCCAGTTTCTTGGACATTGTATTAACATTATTTCTTGGTTAAAGGAATGTTATTTCAACATTTTTAATTCTGTAATTTTTAATTCTGTAACTTTATTTAAGATTGTTTATCTTAAATATATATGATATATAACTTCTATAAATATTATATATATATAGATATATAAAGATTATATATAGATATATAAAGTTCTATTATCATTACTGCAAGAACGTTTTTGATGGCTTTCGAGAACTTTTAGAGTACGTTAGCCAACGTTTTTAGAACGTTTCCTGTTAGCTGGGTAACAGTGTTGGCTAGTTTGATTTAGTTCATAAACATGTGATACCCACAGTAGGGTATTGAGATTGCTTGGTTTTAGTTCAGAATGTTTGTGTGTGTTTTTTGTTTACCTTTTATTGACCGTGTCCTGCTGGGATATCCTCTCTGTGCGGGCCTACTTTCATAAACACCATTAAGCATAACTTCTTTATGCCTTTCCCTCGGCCCGCCTTAATTTACGGCCACGGCCATTTTTGCCTCCGTGTTAATTTGCGTGTTGAGTCCTTTGAGTTCTGCATCGAGCTGGTGTTAATCACATACCTCACACCACAACTCCATCCAACCCCCCCTGGAAAACACCATTGATCAGAACGTAATGACTCCTCCAGCCTGCGATCCCAACAATTCATGACAACATCTCACCGGAGGGCACAGGCTCAGCCCTGAACATCCCATAATTACCCAGGGGGAGACAAAAATGCAGAACACGAAATCTTGCAGCTGAAATACACACAACGCTCGATTCTACATCTTACTAGTTGCTGTGTGCTGTATTTCAGCGGGAGTCTAATGGAGGGCTTGTTTGTAGATGCAAATTAAAATGAAATACAAGAGGGGGAAAAGGTCCAGCTTTGATTTGCTATTTGTTTTCCCACTCAAATGACCTGAACCTCCTGGATTCATGATTATGTTGTGGCTGGACCTGCTGTGTACGGGGCCCAATCAGTGGGTGATAGGCCCTTGATTGGGTGTAGGCTCTTGCGTCTCAGATGTTATTAGGTATAACAGATCTGTGGTGAACGTAGCCACTCTCATCAAACCGAGGGCTTAAATTCACTCCGCCCACCCTATCAGCCTTAGATGACTCCAGTGTAATGGCCTATGACACTGTAAGGATGATGGATTATGAAGATGGAGTGTCTCTGATTGGCTGTTTATTCGAAGCGATAGACCTGCATAGATCTTCACATTCTGCCACATCACAGTCACGGTGGCATCAGTATCAGTAATGTATTGTCATTTTCTAGGTTTATTATTCAAATATATATCAGTAGGAGGCACTTTTTAAACAATAACGTTTATATTTTGTCATGCACGTTGAGCAGAGTGGCGAATTATTGTAATGAATGAGTCTTTTTGAAGTATTTCGAGTGGCATCTTACTGTAGCGACTGCAGGTGTTGTGTAATCAAGTGGATAATTTTATTAATCCTGTTGCTCTCTTCCAGACAATCGTACAGCTGATCCCGCTTAAACCAACATCCGTCTTATCAAACAGCAACGTGCCTCACGTTTATATTTTTGTCTGTTTGCTTCAGCACGTGCAGGTCAAAGAAATGCCTTGTATAGACTTTAACTTTAACTCCTGTTCAGGTTTTTATGTATTGTTATGTGTTTTAATTGATGCTGAGGTTATGCTCATATTGCTATAATGTGACTTGCAATAGACGCGTCTTATAATTGCGAAATTAATATTGCAAAGTTTGTTCATTACTGAAGCTGTGTGCGCTGATCCAACTACCAGGAAATGTTCTCAGAACATTTCTCTAAAAGTTCTCTCTAAGTTATCAAAAAATGTTCTTGTAGTAAAACGTTTTTTGAACATTGTCATATATCAAAAACATAGCAATTACATTAATACAACATTACTAGAACTTTTAAAATAACATTTTCACCTATGGTGTTACTTAATGAAAACGTACAGAAACGTTCTTACAATCTAAAGTTGTTAGCTGGGGAACACTTTCTAACATAATGAGCTGGGCTGAGTAAAACAGACTCAGGCTGCTGATTGCGGTCGTCCAGTTACTGAAGTGTTTGACTCAACGTTAATTAGCAAATGTTCCAAACAAGCAGTTCTTGAATTACAGGATTAGTGAACAGCTAGTTACCACAACCAGTTATGTGTTTCAAATCTTCATTTATATGATGATTTGGTGCAGCAGCGTAAGAACATTTTGAAAAGTAAACCTTATTAACCTGCCTCATGAATATTAATTAGATGATGAAACATTCACACAGCATTGCCTAAAAGTGGATATTATGATTGTAACCCTCCTTTAGAAACCAACTTTCTTGAAATGTGAGCAGAATTTTGGGACAGCGACACAAGAGAGAACATGTTCGCTGAAGGGCGTTTCATTTGAGATGCTGAACTTGTCCAGACAGGCACAGTGTGAATTTGTCCATCAACGTCTGATGTGTTTGAAACCTCCCCCAGGAGCCTTTTAATTGTGTCCCTGTTTAAATGATGCGAAAAAACAGGCCAGGACTCATCCTGAAACTGACCTTCCTTCTTCTCATGCGAGGTTGGACGCAATCAAGGGTGAGATTTTCTCATTAAATCCTGATGCGAGGGTCTTAACCGACCCACCAGTGTGACAAAAATACTGTCAAATATTGTGTCTTATTCAAAAACATCAAAAAAGTGTGGTCTCTCATGCAGATATGGATGCTGATTTCTGTGCTAATGTCTTCAGCCAAAACAATCATACTTTGTCTGTGTTTAAATTCACTAGGACTAGTTATTATTCAAGTCTGCACACTTGTGAGTGTACTAGCAGTAGTCCATGTCTCCCCTCGGTTCTGTTTTTTTTGTGTATGTGTGTGTAAGGATAGCCGATAACTCCCTTCCCTCTGGTTTGTTTTGTTCTCTAAATGCCTTGGAGACTCTCAGATGCCGATCAGAAAAGACCAGATAGATCTGAGCACAGCCTGAACGCCGAATCGATATCAGTGTCTGAACACAGATCAAGACGCCCACACGGCTGTATAGGAGGACAAGGAGTATCCTTGTGTGGGTGTTAAGCCCCGTCCCCTTTCAATAACCAGACAGGCCCCTCAGCACACTGGAACCAGGCTGGTGCTCTAACCACAAAGCTTTGATTGGGGGTTAAGTTGCTATGCTGGTCTTACAGTACCATCTCATCACCTCAGTAGGGTTCATCTGAATCAGTTGACTGGATGTTGGAACACTAGTTCACATTAACATACAGTAGATTATGAAATACTACGATATCACTTGTACTTGCAGAATTCCCCCATAATTGAATTTTAATTTACTATGTGCCATTTTCCTGCTAGATGATACGAAACTGTAAACCTTTTTATTTTCATATGCATTTATATTCGAAAGCACATATGTGCATAGTTTTTATTGACATTTAAACAAAAGGTTACAGTTTAATATGTTATCTTTTTTTAGCACACCAGCTAAGGAATACATATCTGTTTCCAGCTCGCCAATTAATGTTAGCCTACATTTAAATGCTACATTTTTAGTCCTTTCTCCTAACATTTTTGAGTGGTCTTACAAAATAAATGTACAAGAGTACAGGAACGACAGATAAAATGTGGAGATTTGCTTTGTGTGCGGGTCTGGGCTGCTGTGAGTGGCTCACTCAGTAAACATGACCATACTCTGCTGAAGACTGAGTCAACAGCAGAACAGATGGCCAGATCCTGCAGGAGCTGCTGGGTGTACACACAGCTTACACATCACCTTCTGAATAAATGAGTGAGAGAGATCTTCAGTATGAAACGATTGTGAAATGTTTGTCAATACTTTAGATGATGGAGAGTAACTTTTGACATCGACTTAAAAAAAAAAAAATTATTTTTGGTCACTTTTATAAACAAGGCAATGAAAGATTGAACAAGAAGTTACCAGCAAACAATTTTACATTGTAAGAACATTTCACTCATGTTTCCATTAAGTAACAAAAACATTTTAATGTAATTTTGAAAGTTCTAGGAATGTTTAGCTTTGTAGATGATGTTTAAACATTGCTTGGTTATAAAAACATTGTTCAAACATTTTTGTAGTTGTGTAACTTTAAAATGTTCTACTAACAATGTATAAATAATGGTTTTCGATATATACATATAATATGTAATGTTAATGTAATGTTATGTTCTGCAAGAATGTTCCTTTATAACTTTGTTCCTTAATAGCCAACATTGTTTTTTATTCTGAGAATGTTCCCTGTTAGCTGGGTCTAACATCAGACAGAGGGGGCGTTTTAAATGTTGCAAGCTGTATTTGATTTCAACAATATCTACAATAAAAGAACATGCATTATCTTCTAGATTATGTCTTTAGCTTTATAGAATTAATACACATTTAAAACGGTCACTTTATGAGTTTAATGTGTAGGATCTAGCATTGTGACTGTGGTTATGTCTGTGTGTGTGTATCTCTAAGAAATCTTCACTGGTGTCTAAGGATGTGTGTCACAGGTCTGATGACATTTTAAATATTCATGTGAATTAACAGATAGAGAAATCGAGGTTGGCGAGGTTGGGGGCAGGTTTGTTTTGCAGGAACAGGCCTTTGTAATTGCTTTGTTTATTGCCTCTTGGCTGTGTGAGGTGGCACGTATGAAATATTACTCAGGATGATGATACATCTTTGTCTAATTCAAAAATATGACAGCCTAAAGTGAGGGAGGAGACAGGATGAGGTTAGTTGGCTGCCTCTGCTGTCATACATAACCAAACTTTGAGTAGATCCTGACCTTCTGGCCCACAGGTACAGCTAACGAGATTTCAAGACGATGACCTTCCGTAATAAACGGCCGCCTGGCGACACCGTTAGTGTTTAAAATGATGGCAACTTGAGTTGCGCTATGAAAACTAATTACATATGGGTAATTGTTTTATTTGTCTTGATGCTGGCGCGTGAGTAATGGCCGTGGCAAATGCATATTGGAAAATATGCCTCATACGAAGTCTAATTTTTTCTCATTACAGGATAAAAGCTATTTGCTTTGGGATTCTGAGAAGTAGATTCCCTGTAATTTTCTGCCATTTATCAGACAACAAACAGCAAGTAAACAGGTCAATTTAGGCATTGCTGCGTGCTCATCACAGTTCTTGTTCAAGAAATGCGTCACATTTTATTTGAGGCATCTTTTATAAAGAATCCAGACTCAACCTCACAACCTCCCCCTCCCTCTGTTTCCTTTGCCTCTCAATTTCCAGGCCCAATTGCTAGACTTAAACATGTGCATTATACATCTGTTTTGCGCTAACCTATACTGAAGTCAAAATCTCCTCTTTTAAATGTCATTGTCCATTATATTGAATGTCACTGTGAGACAGAGAGGGAATTTCAGGAGACATGGAGAGCAGAAAGTGTCCAGTCAGCAGTGAGCGTTCATTGGATATGTGTGGAATATCTTGTTTCCATTGGCAGTCACAGCATTTGTGTGGCCAGTTTGGGTGGTCTGGCTGGTCATTGGAGCCCAGTCTCCCTGTTAAAGCCATCTGACTCCTCAAGGTCTGAGTGGCTCTTTGTGAGCGGTCTAGGTGTCTTGATGTGATGTCTGTCTGAAGAAACATGTCTCCAATTGAAGGTGAGACAGATTTAACAGATGAGTAGTTTAACATTAAATACACAGATTCTATGCCATTCTTACTAAATAAATTAGTCCAAAGTGATGCATAAACGATTTTTATTGATTCAGTTTCATACTGAACATCTGAAAATCAATGGATATACAAATGTACTAAAACTTCCCTATTCATTATTTCACAATTTTTTATAATCCACGTATTTTTCTGTCATGAATACAACTTAGAGAGAACCTTGACTCTAATCACATAGCTGTATCTTTAATTATTTAAATGTATTTAAATCTCTTTAGACTTGCGCTCACTCTCATTGGTTTATGGAATAGGAGATATTAAAGTTATTTAAATAAGATTGCATGTGTTTTTGCATATCCATGTTTTTATATGGTAACAGTGATGCAATCCTTACTTATTTCAATAGGTCTGGAAGCAGTAATGCATGAATATCATATCTATTTAACATAATTAATCCCAGCACTTTGGTTTCATGTATAGAGCCCATGAGATAATAGCTGACATTTGTGGAAATAAAAGGGCTCATCTGTTGACAAAGCCACTAATTGACGTTGAAATTCAAACCTCCAGAGCTCACAGTATGAGGTCCAAGTAGCCGAACGCCATTCAAATCCTCCAGCTCCAAAAATTCTCCTTCTTGTGGAAATCAGTGTTCTTAGTTAAAGAAGATTGTGGCTGTCTTCATTTATGACAGAAGGAAGATGTTTTTATCTGCTACCATCAATATAAAAATGAGGTTTTTCATATTACACAGATCCAGTGCCTCTGGGCTGAGGTTTTCTCTTACTTCATTCAAAACTTCACTGACAGAATTGATGTATGAATTTATTTTTTGTCCAGATGGCTAAAGCAGTGTGTTTTGATGTGAGACATGCAGTTCATGATGAAATACTCAGAAAGGTGCTGTGTTTTGGGACTAGCAGGTTATGTTTGTGAATTTCTCTCTCTGAATAAGGGATGGGAAATGGTGACCCTGGGGTCCGTTCATTTTATACGCAGAAAATGGGCGTCTATTGTATCCCTCTCTTCACGAAGCAGCGAAATGAGGCAAAATGTATACGTCTCCTTTGTAGGAGAAAATGACTCTAATTATCCAGCCTTTAAAATAGTCTCCATACATTACAGTTTGGAGAGTGTGAGAGACCCAGACAGACCGTAAATAGGTGCTTTTTCCAGATAATGATGAGTTATTCAAAAGCACAGATAATGACAGAGTCCTTATTACTGATACAAATTGTGTTGATGTTACTGTAGCAACATGGGTTGAATTAATTACAGCTAATACACCCATAACTCTTGTTTAGCCCAGACCTTTATGTATTAAAAACTTTTTAACCATATTAAACAGAACAGAGATGATTGAGAAAAATGTGTTAACTTGAAAGAAGGAAGATGACAAAGGAAAGAAGTGGAGGAAGAAAAACAACCAAAGATAAAGATGAATACTGGAGAAATTTTGTAGAGGGGCATCTGTTGAGTTTCAGGGCCTTTTTGCCACATGTGCATCATGCTGTCCCCACGGACAGGCAAAATGAATTCAAATCGGTTTGAAACTGATTTGGCATGGTGCTGATCTGTGCCAGACTTTGTTTACCTTGCTGTCAGTCATTCTGTGCAAAACATTCGAGGTCTGATGTTTATCTGAGGCAGATGAAATTTACTGGCTCCAGAAACAAAAGTAAGACAACTGTACTGATCTTTCAACCGATTCATTTATAATACATTAAAATCAGGCTAAATATTGCTTAAAAAATACTTTAATCATTCTAGCTCATTAAAGCTGCAATCCATAACTTTTGCCTCTCTATGACCATCTTTCATATTTGAAGTATAAAACTGCAGGTTACTTTACAAAGTCAAATGAAGCCAGACAGACATTTCCCAGAAAATTAAACCAGACAGCTTAAATCATAAACCGTTGTTTTAAACTTACCGTTGAGAATCGGGTAAGGAGTATTGAACACTTATCTGTCAACAAGTTACAATTGCAGCTTTAAATATAAACATTGTCTTATGTTATTTGTAGCTACCGGCAGCATTTAATTCATTAACACATTTGACACAGAAAGTAAAGTCAGACTTAGTTGAGTCAGAAAAGTGACGTGTGACAGCTCACAGCAAAACGCATCACATGTGAACGGGCTTTGGAACATCCAAACCACACATCCTAAAGTTTAAATGGGTTCAGATTGCTTATAGCTCTGTCTGATTCCTTCACTTCATCTCCTCTTGATGGGTGGATTTATTCTTTAGAATTTATTCCAAAGAAATAAATTAATTCCAGAAACTCTGGCTTAGCATGTAAGTGTCGGGTTGGCGGACGAAGTAGAACTGAACAAACGGTTTTGTACCGTGTCCCTGTTTCAAATTGACTTTTCCATCCATCAAGGTTTATGAACTTCTGGTGACAGGCAATAATACGAACCATATTTTTAATTAGGTGCCAATGAACACGCCTCCAGTTTTGCCGTAATCAAAGTTAGTGCACAATGGCATATGTTTGTACGGCGTTTGTGCGTCTGTGTGCGTGTGTATTTGAGAAAGAGAGAGAGAAAGAGAGGGAGAGAGAGAAAGATACCGCTTGGCATAAATGCTATAATCGGATCCTGAAACGCCACAGTACAGATACAGGAGGCTGAGGCACTTAGCTTATTGCTGTCACAGTCGAGATGTATAAAAGCAGAAAAAAAAATGCTAACAAGATGCTGAAAATAAATACTGTTGAGATATCAAATAAATCTTTGTCCACTCATTTTCTAAAAGCATGATCTTGAAACCAATTACCATCGAATGTGGCCCTCATATTAAATCTCACATTGCTTTTCAAAAGGTTGTGTATATTTCTCAACACAATCTAAGACAGAGATGCCAGCAACTCTTTAGAAATGAGCTTTGTAAAGTTTTTTGGACATGTGATATAGCTCTCTCTCTCTCTCTCTCTCTCTCTCTCATAAAGGCTCTTCAGTGTAGATGCAGCATCTTGGATACAACAAGGACATTTGTTAGCTGTGTACAGTTTCTTGAAGTAGTTTTATTGTTCTTTGGAGATTAAGTTCTTGATGTTACATTATAGGTGTATATTGCGTTCTGGATTTTTAATAAGGTCAGTCCACTGTTGAGATTTTTTTGTAAGAACTTCAGAATTCTCTAAGCTGTAAAACTCTTATTGGTTCTAACTGAAGAACCTTCATGCTTTGAAGGCAATGATTTAGAAGTGCTTGATGTGTGCTCACTCTGTTCCATGGTTCTAGTAGATCCAGGTTACAAAACATGGAACATTGTTAGTGTGTTTTTATATTTAAAGCTCATTACTATGAAAAACATGCGTCTGGCTAATGCACTTACCAAATCTCTGCCTTTTCTGACTGTAACCTGATGCGAGAGGATCAATCGAAATAGATCAGACTTTTGAGATGGTTAAAAGAGTCTCACTCATGGAGTCAGATCCTGTTTCATAAAGAAAAAACTTGGCTAGTTAAAATCAATACTAAGGCTCCACTTCTTTTGGTTTGAAGTCTTCCCATCGGGTGGTGCTTGTGTTGGGGTGCAGCCTATAACTGTTCACTTTGCCTTTTCTTGTTATTTGGACCTTAATGAACAAGACTGAACTTTAACAGCTCAATACTTGATCTTCACCTGACCTCCCTCCAAAGCTATTGTGATGCTGTTCCACCAACAAAGAGATGCTAATGTGGAGACCACAGCATCTGTGTACCACACCAGGCACCTGCTGTAGCTAACATATTGACAGCTTGGCTAGATTTCAATATCAGATCCATACAGGCATCCTGGCTCTCTCCACAGCAGGGCCCATATTGATGCTCATCCTCAGCAGAACAGACGGCCAGCTAACAGTTTTATGTTGTAAGAATGTTTCCATTAAAAAACAAAAATGTTAAAAATTCAATTCATTTTTTGAATGTTGTAGAAATGTTAAAATGTCAATATTTTAGATGTTGTTTTAATATTTTAAAGTTATTGCCTGGTTATAGGAAGAACATGTTACTCCAAGAACATTTAGATAACTTTAAAAGAATGTTAGTCAAAGTTTCATGAATATTTCAGGTTAGTTGGGTTGGTCTTTAGAAGTAATTTTCTGTACCTTATTCTTAAAGGAATAGGTGACCCCTCCAAAAATTTAACAAATTTGTCATTTCTTCTCATCCTCTGGATTTTTTTCACCCTTATGGTTGACTTTCTTCCTTGAAACACAAATGATTTTAAGAATATTTGAGGTTTGTTGAAGTCCTGACCGTTCATTTTCAATTAAAAAAAAAGATAATAAAAACTATAGCTCCAGTGTTACAAAAAAAACTAAACACAACAAAACACTAAACTAATGCATTATATTTTAAGTTTTCTATAGCTTTGTGTTATTTGAAGAGTGAAATATGTCATTATAATTGAAAATACTCTTTGTGACCCAGTTATCATAACAGTTAACAGCCCACTGGGATAAAGTTTTTCAGTAAATAATGACTTTTTATAAAAATTAGAACACAAATCATATTGACCCCTGAAGAGTCCTTCAGTCCTGTTTCACTTTATAATGAGTATTAAGATGAGTATCTGTCCCCATTTGCATGCTCCAAGCTGAAAATGTATGTGCAGATCATGCCCTATCTGCGAGTTTAAAAAGCCATTGTCCTCTGTCAGCGATTCAATTGATTTTGCCCTTGTGGGTGAAAGGGCGTAAAAGCCCCATGAGTCTTTGCACCGACAGCAGAGGTGTCTGTAGGCTGATAATGGCAGATTGGAGACGCGCTCCAACATTTCAAAGATGTAGAACGTCTCTGGTGACCTAATGAAAGATGGGGGGCGAGAGAGTGATAGAGGATGATGGCGGAGAGAGCGAGAAGATGCCTTTGGGTATTCCTATGTTTCACAAATATTGTCACTGTGACCCTCAGTGTATCCAAGCGTCGTGTTTCAGCTCAGTTGAGGCGTGTCGAGTGAATATGGACAGATGTGACATTTGCGTTCATTAATATTCTCGTCACCCTCTTTTGTCGCTATGGCTTTCCGGACACGGTGGAGCGGTTTCTTGTTTGTTTTTTTTTGCTGCTTTCTTCTCTGTTTTATTCATGCTATTTGTCTGTTTCCTGATTTAGAGCCTCTTAAAGAAGGCGTTTCTCATTTTAATGGTCGACATGTTTTTGTAAGGTTAGATGGGGATGTCATGCATAAGTGTAACCAATAAGTGTAAACAGGACAATATGGTGTCTGAAACAGCTACGTGCAAACTCATATTTAAACCTAAAGTGGGGTGGATTGCCCTAATGTGGGACATTTTTTGCATTGGGGACCTGTAGTATATTACAAGTTCAGCCAACATGGTAACTCCAAATGATATTAGGTCATGTGACTTTGATCACATGGCAGTACAGCTTTGATTTGTTTATAATTTCACTGGCATTCATTGGTTTGGGGGAGAGCCACACCCACTGAAACTTAAGTGTCCCACATTAGGACAGTTCACCCTAACAAATGATCAGAAAACAATTCGAAACGCAACATGACCAGAAGCAAAATTGAGGGACGTCTCTTATAGAACAGCTCACTCCTAAATGAGTGTTTAGTGTAAAACATTTTGAAGATTAGAAGACAGGCTGTCATTTCATTAGAAAAGCAGTTCATTGAGCGTACATTGAAGCAAATAAAAAAATTATATGTATATAAAACGCTTGACAGTGTATCACAGTTTTGTGTTTTGTTTTACTGAACTTGAAGGCTTTTCTCTAGGGGAGGGGCTCTGTTGAAACTAATTAGCCAGCTAAAAACATCTGGACACATTAGGAAGAAACCAACAATAAGAAATATTCTATTTCTAATATCTGTTATCAAAATAAAAGTCTCGTGAAAACACAGACTTCCTTCAAAATACATGAAAATACAAAAATAAAATTTGAGTTTATAGTTTTTCTTGTGGAGTTTAAAGATTTAATTATTACTTAATTTCCACAATCAGTCTCTCCTCTCCTGTTTAATAAAAATGTGGGTTTAGGTTCAGTAAGTTTTTAGTGTAGGCGGACCCAGCTAATCATTTTAGTTTGTAAGAACGTATTTCCCTTCAGTAACAAAAATGTTTACAATGTTAAAATGTTAAAAAAAGTTATTTTTATTAGAATGTTATTCAAACATGTTTACATTCTGTAATGTTTTCCACTAACTACTTAAGAATAACTTGTTTGATTTACATGATATAATGTTTAAAGCATTCCACTAATTACAGCAAAAACGTTTTTGGTAACTTTGAGAGAAATGTTAGAGAATGTAAGGCAATGTTCTAAGAATGTTCCCTGTTAGTTGGGAAGCCACTTAATACAAGTAGAAACTATGCAACACCTTATACGGTAGCGTTAGATAGTGACAGTACATGATTAATAGTGATGGAGAACATGGATCTTACTGTCTACATTGATAAGAGATTTACAAGAGACAAACCTTCAATAAGAACCAGCAGAGTGGATGATGTGTTGTGATCCAGTTGCCAGGTGTTGCTCTATGTCTCTGGCCATATATGCTACTTTTTCCACCAATGCTGGGTTGGGTTTTGCTTAATGGAGTAAGACGGGGTTTATGGTGCAGTATCTGGATAACATCCAGATTGTAATATCTCAAGACTGATGGCATTTGATTTGGGTTCAAGAATCTTTTTTTAATATCGGTTACTAACAGCTTAATCCTGGTTAAAGTAAATATTATGTTTTATTTGGCAGGAACGTCCTGGATGAAGTATATGTTAGATGCAATGATCCGTGCAGCAAGTTTTGCCCGATTAATTTTGATCATCTGTGCTTTTTATGACTTTGGGATGTATTTCATACGGTTTACACAAGGGCTGGATTTACTCTGCATTTTATTTTCAAAACTGTACCCTGATCAAGCATGTTATAGAGCTGATCGTACAAATGTAGTATGTTGCTTCATTCCTAATGTCATTCCATGTCTTTCCGGGAATAATCAATCCCAATTTTAGGTGAGACTGACAGAGGCAAGTGATTTGGAGTGTGAATACGCATATGTTGCCGTGGTTATCCACACTACCTCTGCTTCAGCCCCTTATGATGGACTGGTCCCTCCGCTGTCTACCGGGAACATGCCTGTCAGATTTGATTATGTCGGCTGGCAATAAGAGACTGCTTTTGACCTCCAGGACCCTGTTCACTTTTTAACGGGCAAGTGTAGTGGACAGCCCTTGGTGAGTAATCAGTGTCAAATGAACCGTTGATAAATGTGTTTGGCTCTCATCTGAAAATCTGTCATGGAGGCTCACATGGAGTCCAAACCTCTTACCAGCCCTGTCGAGAAACACCAGGAGAGCTTCTTGCCAAGACCACCAAGACCTTTCCTTTTACATTTGGAATTTTAAAAATGTTGAGTCTTTTTCCTGGAGGACATACTTCAAAATGAAATACAATGAGGTCCAAAAGTCAGAGACCACATTAAAAATCAGGAATTCAGAACTGGAATTTTTTTTGGGGGATTTAGATTTTTTTCCAAAGACTATCTGGCGCATTCTCAAATCATGCTATAACAACACATTATTAAATACTAGGAAACTCAGAAATGCATGTATATTTTTAACTTTTTACTGTAATTATTTGTTATATAATTTGAAATACGAAAATGTTAAATAGAAGCATCTTTTCCCTTTAAATTTGAGTTTCCATGGCGCAGCTGAATCACTGAAAATGTGAAAAACAGGCAGATTATTAAAGCCTGATTCCAAAAAATTTTCTGAAATTTAAGCATAATTCCTTCGTGGTCTGGCCTGTCATGTATTTCATTAAGATGCCATTATTGCCTCTGTACACGGACTGCAGTCTGTCAGGCTGTAGAGACCAGCTGACAGATAGCTGCACCATCTATTGATGTGTTTATTCCCCGGTTAGCTCTCTGTCCTAGATGGAAAAATAATTTGTTTTGCGAGAGTAGAAAGGCAGTTGCTAATGGTGTAGAATATTGGGTTGTGTGTGGGCATTCAGTACAGTGCATTATGACATCATGCCTGGCTACGAGACTTTTAAAATGTTTCCTTAAGCCCATAACCATGTGTTAAATTTTCCTGACTTATGTAATCACACCTACAATTGTGGTGTCACACACTGATTAAGTGTTGATTTGCCTTAATTTTACCGTATGTGAATTCACTCAACATTAAGTGAAATACATCCTAGAGGAAAAAATATTGCTCAAAAATTGTGAGACCCAACGGAGATTACAGTTATGTTTTTTTTGAAGTACCAACTTTGCCTCTGATGTTTCTCCTAAATTTCCTAAAGAGAAATAAGTGAGACAAGTGTAGACATACTGTGAGAGTAAATAGCTATAAAAGTAACATGGAAAACCTTGGCCCAGATACTGTGATCGTAAAAGAATTTAAGACATGTTTCAGTTCATTTTAAAATCTCTTTTGAATGCAGACTGCAGTGGTAACTTGGAACTCTGAATGAAGTATGAGACAAACTTAAAGAAGATCTAACTTAAAGCTAAGTACAATTGCTAGTATCTTATGTCAAAAACTGAGAGACATACTGTAAGCGAAAGTCTCAAACTGATCTCCATTTAATCTCATCTGTGTGTTGTGAGAAACAGCAGAGATCTCATTTGCTATTTTTCTTTCTTGTGTTTTGAAGAGCTGGAAAATCAAATTTGAATATGTAATTTAAAATCAACATTTTTGGACGCTTTCTCTTTCACAGCGAGACGGCTGTCACTGGCTTCATTTAACATGGTCTATGATGTTTTTATCTTTGAGTGAACGTGGAAAAACTGACCGTTCAGAGCGTGGCTGTCTAAATGAAGATTAATGCAGGCATTTGGGTTCAAGGTGATATTTTATTTGGTATTAGCCTATCAATTTGCTAATGCACAACTTTGGAGAGTTGCTCCAAAGAACAAGGTGACAGCTGCTGGAAATGGATATTGATTATAAAAGGCTGCTGGGTTTTCTTTTTACTTTTTTCTTTTATCTTTGTCTCTTTCTTTTGGTCACGCTGTAATGTCTTATGTGCCGCAAAGCATGATGGATGGCCGAAGCGGATTTTAAGGCATCGCGTCAGAAGCGCACGTTCGAGGATACCTGATCGAATTTCAGCCCTCTTTTCCATGGAATCTCTTGGATATCACTATTGATTTTCACCCTTAAAGCTCAGCCGTGAAAATGGACCTGTGCACAAATAACTGAATAAAAATAGACCCAGGTTTTAAATATTTCCTTTTAGGGCAACAGAAGATGGCCATATGGGATTGCACATGGGAAGTCACCAAATCGTTCTTCTATGTAGTTAAGTTCATGCGATTTTGCTCAATTTTCCTGACGTCATTAAATTGCTTTCAGAGTTTTACGAGAATCATTTGCCATTTGAAGAAACCATTTGAAATGAACGTGTAATGTTACAAAATGAATCCTGCTCAGGGGCATTGCTAGTAATTTTGGACCCCCTGAATTTAATCACCACAAGTTCCGATCACCAGAGAACCTTCCCTTCCTGTCAGAACCCCCTACAGTCCCACCCCTTTACACCAGCCCAATCCCACCTGTTGTAAAAGTTTCTTAATAATGTTTTTTTTTTTCCAAATAAAGCTCACTCAAAAGTTCAAGTCAAACAGAACAGCCACGGGTCTCTCTGCAGAATCTCTCTGCGTTAACTCAAAGTACCTCATGCTGTAGGTGCTTGGCTAAAACATCCAATTCAGTCCCATATACAAACACTCACTAATGCATCAGTATTTTGTTGTGTACTCAAGGTTAAACTCCATTATTTGATGACCATTTTGTAACCCGCACGCTGCTTATAAAATCTCTGATGGCTCAACGTGCGTCTCAGAGTTTATGATCTCAAATAAATGCATGTGTGCATGTCACTGCCTTTGTTTGCATAAAAAAAGAAATTCGTCGCATAAGCCCTCATTTAATTCGCAGCTTTACTCCGGGATGTTTGTGCCATATTTCGAGAGACTTGTGAATCTGGTTCCCCATCTGCATCGCAGCTGTGAGGTGTCTTTTATTTCATTGACTTTGACGTGGCACTCCAAACACACAGCGACCCAACAAAACAAATAGCCTGATTGACTGCACACACACTCACACACACAATCAGAAATGCATTTATGAAAACGATGCCGTTGCGTTCAGTCTTTCATTTAATCGTTTACTGCAGATTCTTTATTGCGTCAATATTGTCTTCAGCAGTACTTTGTGAACGACCCCCAACATCATATATTTTGGATGTGTGAGTTATCTGACATCTGTTACAGGTTTTGAAGTACTCCACTAACACAAGCTGATGAGCTAAATCAGGTGTTTGATTAGACAGACATCCAACATTGAAAAGCACTGGTCTATAGTTCCCTGTATATTTGATTAGTGTGTGTGTTCCCTGGAATTTACACACAACAAAGGTTCCCACAACCTTTGCGTTGCTAACACAATTAAGCTACCAGTTAAGCTGCAGGAACACCTAACAGGAACACACTACAGACTCAGATAAATGCATGTTAGTCAGTTTAACATACCGAGCTGCATTTCTCAAAAGCATTGTGATCCTGTGTTCATCGTAGAGATCATTGGTACCAATTGGTGTTATGATATATTTCAATGATGCTTTTGAAAAACACAGCTCTGATCAGAATGAATGCAACTGATGAACAATTGTTAGACACATCAGACCGAGAGTCTGAACACATCACCTGCCTGTATTATCAGTAACTTTAATTGATTGCTCAAATTAATTTAACCATTCAGCCATAGATCAATAAGATTGACTGGGGGAATTTTATCATTGATTTAAGGTCAAAGGTTAAACGGGTTTTAAGAGTGGTTAAAAGCATTTAACACTCTGGTCGATGCACTCCTTAGCTAACAATTTTAGGTTGTAAGAATGTTTCCCTAACATTTCCTTTTTTAACAAAAATGTTAAAAAAGGTTTTTTGAAAGTTCCAGGAAAGGTTAAACCATCCTTTTTAGATGTTTTACTAATGTTGTAAGAACATTGTTCAAACATTTTTTGTTCTGTAAAGTTAAAACTTAAAACAGTTTTTGAGATAATTTTGAGAGAACTTTTAGAGAATGTTAGGCAACATTCTGAGAACATTCCCTGTTAGATTGCTCTATTTTTCTTTAAAACTCTTCAATCATTTTGGAATATGTTTGAGCATCTCTACAGACTGTGATGTGAGTCTGGATCTCATACCTGTAGCCATAACAAAAACAAATTCTCTTTTATATGGAAAATAAGGGGGCTTCTACTTTTCCTTATAGCACATATATCATTTAGGATATAAGTCAGTGGTGACAGGTGATGATGGCTGACCACATTGTAAACAGAAACGAATCTCAGTATATGCCTGCAGATATTTGTGTGTATAAAATTATGGCTGATTGATACTCGCTGCTTGACTGAATTAAGTGCTAAAATGCATCTGAAATGCAATTATTTTGATTTTGGCTTCATTTAATCTGTAAAAAATGAATTTTTAATGTGATACAGTACTGAAGTGTCACCATCACACACGATCAATTTAAGCAAATTATAACACTAGAGAATTGTGGCTGTACATAAATATTTCAAGAGGCAAAGGCTTACAGTTCAACTTTAAAGTGCTTTGTTTTTTTAGACATTTTAATTAACATTAACAAATGGAATTTGTTTGGCATTCGGATCTGTAATTTTTAACAATAACACTTGCATGAAAAATGCAACGCAGTAATAAAAGAGTTCTAGAACGAGCTGAATCCTGTATCAATTTAACACAGAACTCGGTTCTTTTCCCCTTAAATGCTGTCCAGTTGGAAAAAACACATGTTCATCTTTATTTCTCCCCTCTTTATTCAGTTTCCAAAATCACACAGACATTTGGAGAAAACAACCAGTTTAAAATAACCAAATAAACCAGTTTAAGATGAACAGTGAGGTCTCAGAAATGCCAGAAAATCAGAATGTGTTTGGTGTGACAGATGTTTGCCCACACTGACACAGCATTCATGACGAAGTTCTTGCTATGACATATTGGGGGCAGAGGAGGGATCAGTGCTGCCTGACAGACTGACTGTATGGTGACAAGCCACATGTGGAAAACAGTCAGTTGTAGGCCCAGAGATGCCTTCAGATAAACAATGCTTTTGTCTCAAAAGGGAAATAATTACTGGATATGTGACTGACGTTTGCCCTTGAAATGGGAGTCAGACCATAAATAAGTTTGTCAGCAGTGTTGTCTTTGGCCAGACGCTCAGCTTTAAGCTTTCATTGTATTGCTAACAATTTTAGGTTGTGAGAATCGTTTCCATTAGGTAACAAAAACAATAAAAATGTTATATTGGAAGGAACGTCTAGTTGTTTGTCATTGCTTGGTTAAAAGTTTATTCGAACGTTATTCGAACATTTTTATGTAACGTTTTTAAAATGTTACACTAACAACTTAAGAATAACATTCTTGATATACATAATATGTTGTTCAAAACATTTTAGTAATGTTACTGCAAGAGCATTTTTGATAAGAGAACTTTTAAAGAACGTTCTGGGAAAATTCCCTATCAGCAGCGGTGAGGAATTCAGACTGTCCTTGAGCCTGAAGCTTCACCGCATGTTAATTGTCTTTCAGCTCAGGGATGCACTAATTAAGAGTTCATTTAATTTCCTTAAATCGAGTAAGTTTGCCAAACACTGCGACATGAGAGATTGCTAAAGCTCTGTGGACCTCAAAGTTTCAGCTGTTGGAAACTGCAGGTCATAAAACTCTGTTCAGTGATTGTTCAGAAAACAATGTTTAAAAAATGGTTAAAGGAGCAGTTTACCCAGATATGAAAGTCTGTTCACAGCTCATGATGTCATACTTTGATTTAAAGGAACAGATCACCAAATTTTAACTAAACAAAATTATATTATATACCCTCATGTCATTTCAAGTTATAATACGGTATAAGCCTCAACGTTTCTTGGTTTTATTGTGCATTTTATAGTTATTGTGCATTTTATAGTCATTGTTTCCTGAATGTGAGCATAATTGACCTAATTTCAATCATAATTCAATTCTGACAAAATGTGTTTTGTCTTTGCATAGCAGTTGAGTCCTCAAGTCATATGGAATGATGATTCTGTTATATTGCTTTTTTGTCCTTCTAAAGTTTGACAGCTCTCAGTCTGTTTTTACTTTTATTGTATAAAACAGAGCAGCTTTTTCCATGCGAGAAAAATACAGAAACAACCTAAATGTGAACAGAGAATTTTTTTATTTCATTGTTTTTCCTCTTTTTCTTTTAATTTGGAAAGCAAGTTCTTTGCTTTCTTAAAAAAACTGGAAAGCTTAACCAGATTTTTAAAATGATTTTGTCCTGTTTTTATTTCTTTTATTCAGCAATGAACATGTTCTTGCTCAGACCTCCTTTCTGATTGGGGTCAGTGGTGGAAAAATGCTTGTGTTACTGACCCCAGAGGAGACTGTTGATTTATCTGAATGGCTGGATAACTTTGCAGCGTTGTGATTTAAATAAGATTTAGCTTGAAAGCCACAGCTGGGTTTTTTTCAAGTATGTGACATTTGTTCAATCTCATTTGCATATTTTCTCAGGTTTGCAAACTTGCAGACACAGAAAGTCGGGGTTACGGGAACAGTTTGCTAACCTGTGATTGATCTTTATTCGTATTTTACAGACACGAAAACACACTTTTTTTTTTTTCAGTTTAATGCTGCGCTCTCAAACTGCCTTAAATTGGATATTGATTTAGATTTTTTGAAAAGAGACGCATCCGCTCTAGTGGAATGCGTGTGACATTTGTGTTCAGTGTCGGTAATGAGCGAAAACCACAACTACCAAAAAAAGTGACCTAAAAACGTTCACTTGTACGAGATAATGGTGTCCATACCCTCCCATATAATACAGGAAATAGCCAATCTGAGAGCTTGTTCAGATCTGATACAATCACAGCTTTCAATAATAGCAAACACATGTCATTTTACAACAGAGCAGTCAGAGAAGTCACGCCGCGTTCATTTCCTTTGTGCTTTTGCGCAGAGTTTGCAGTAATTCAACATTCCTGTGATCTCTGTGCTTGACACTGGCTGTTTTCATAAAGAAACATCTCCCATTTCAACACACCAAATTGCACATTACTGTACTTCCTTTGTACAAAGTAATCACATGGCCGATATCCAGAAACTGTAAGCCTGTGTGAATCTGGAACTATTGTGAGACTAATGCGTGCTGCGCGCGTTCCAAAACTATTAAAGTATTTGGAACGCACGAGACCACCAGACTGTACTCACATAAACTGTGAAATATCGTCTGTATTGATTTGCAGACAATAAATATTCTGCTGGTAACTTGAGAATCGTACATTTTTAAGATGTATGGTATATTACGCCTGTGAGTCACTGACTTTTAAATGTGTTCACTGTCTTTGATCAGAACAGGCAGGTTTTGTTCTTAAGCTTTAATGGTCTGAGTCTTCATGGAGGTTTTTAAGATACGCAGTGGCCTCGGGCGTGCTCAGGGCCACAGAAGGCCCGTGGACCCATAAAGGAGGCTTAGCATGAGAGCATGCGTACAGCTGGAAAATGCCAGGGAGGGACTTTGGCTCCAGGCAATATGGAGAGTCAATGGAAATTATAATAGAAAAAGTGAACACACAGCTGACTCAGGAAGTTGTAGGGTGTAGGACAGTAAAGAAAGAGAGAGATTTATGTTTGTGTTTTTGTCTGTCTGTTCTGAACATAATCTATATTTGTCTTATAGCAAACATGGAATCTTCTCTGACAATAAATAAAACCTGGATTTAAAAGAACAGTTTACTTGTAACCATGTGCAAAAGTTTGAAAATATATTAGGGTGGGTGACAGAAGGTTGTGATGAACTGTTTCTTTAAATGGATTCTCCTTCATTTACCCTCATGTCATTCCAAATGTATATGACTGTTTCTCTTCTGTGGAACACAAAAGAAGATATTTTAAGAAATGTTTCAGTGGTTTTGTGTCCATACAATGAAAGTCAAAGGGTAACGTTGTTTGGTTACTAACATACTTCAAAATATCTTTTGCAAAAAACAAAAATAAAAGTCATACAGGTTTAGAACGTCATGAGGGTGAATAATTGATAAATGAAGAATTCTTGGGTGATCTATCCCTTTAAGGTAAATGTTACCAGGAAGGGACGGGTTTGGGGGTAATGCGTTCTGCTTGAATAGCTACAGTATGTTTCCAGTTCCTGAAGCTGATGTTATCATGCCACCACAACCACTTCCTGTCTTGTGTTTCTCCAGACACAGCAAACAGCACATAGCAATTTTCCCATTTACTGTGACAAAGACCTGCTAAAGTCCAGGGAGGGTTCAGAGCAAATGACTGGATTGCTGTTTATTGCAGCAATACATACAAAACATTTTTCATTAAGACGACAGCTGAAATCTGAGAAAGCACCTGGACTCAGATGTTTAACACGTCAGACACGTGTGAATGCCCACAGCTAACAGACATGCATGTTGTTGCTTTTTCTCTGGTTTGTTGGCTTGTTTGTTCTAAGAACCACAGAGTTTAGCTGGAGTAAAAGTAAATGAGTAAGAACAGCAGTGCTGGAAAAAACAAAATGTTTAAGCACTAAAAAAAAAGAGCAGGTCCCACAGAAAGCTTGAGTGAAGTGGTCTAACCCTGCCTGAGATGTGAGGTTTCTTTCCTGATGGCTAGTTCATTGCACAACGATTACCATCATTATATCTCACAGATGTTCCAATTTTATGCTTTTATGACGCGGCATCTCACTTGTGTGGGTGTGTGTTTGTGTGTATGTGGGTGGGGGGGTTACCTAACCATATAATGGGGCGAAATTAGTACCCAAGTCAGCAAAACCGAAAAAATCTGAGCAAAACCTCCTTTTGGGGTCGTCCTCATTTGTAGAAAATCTATATGAAAATAAATATAGTTTTGTTTAGATTTGCATTTGGCGTTTATCCAAAGCAACTTACATTCAGTACATTCAAGTTAATTTTTATTATTGTTTTTTTGTCAATTTATCAGTACAGCTCCTTGGAAATCAAACCCACGACCTTTTACACTGCGAAACCAACTGAGCTTTTAAATTGTGTGTGTGTGTGTGTGTGTGTGTGTGTGATAAAGACCAGTGACAGCCATATGGTCAGGGGTTATTGATTTGGCTTTTAATCTGAAAACAAGTGTTTGTGTGCGGGAAGCTGAGGTGGAAATTCAGCCCCCAGTGATGTCATTCTTTCTTTTAATTTGTGAGTGCAGAACTGTTTGTGTGTGTGTCAGTAAACCAAATGATGTAGAACAGAATTTAAGCTGAGCTGTGTTAAATTATTCTTAAAAACCATGGAAAGTTCTTGTGTGGTAGACAGATTTATTGAAGGACTTGATTTGTGTGGTATCACCAATTTCTCGATTGTAAACAAATCCAGAAATGTCTGTGAGCAATAAAACAGCTTTTAAATGAAAGACAAAAAACTCTCATTAAAAAAGAGAGAGTTTTAGTGAATCAGCTCATTACTCTAAGTGTAAAAGTTTTTACAGTTTCTATCACTGGAACAAAACATGTTTATTGTTGCATTTATGTAAGTGGTATCTTGCAGTCTATCTTATGGTTTTTTAGATTTGAAAAACACTTGCTTAAATTGTGTCATTTCTATACCACTAACTTTACTAAATGAAAATAATGGTATTTTTCCCCTGCAATGTTGTGCAGAAAAGAATTCAATGTTTAGAAGCTGTCTTTTCTCATGGGGTAACGATCCACAAATTATTTACAGTTGGCTCTGCATGTTAAGTTCTTAAAGTCTTTTTAACTGTTATTGAGAATAAATTGCACACATCTTCTTTAAACTTAACTGGGGCCATCGCATTTTTCATGCATCGCTGCGTCCCTCTAGTCCAAAGCCAGCTAACAGGGAACATTCTCAGAAAAGTTATACAAAGTTTTTGCAATAATGTTAGTAGAACTTTTTTTAACGTTGAAGAAACATACTTACAACCTTAAAATGGTTAGCTGGGAAGGAACCACACTGCCGGCCACGTTTTCTCATGTAGGGTGAATTGTAAACTCAAACCCACATTTAAGAACTGCTAGTTTAACTCAATTGGTCTCTTTCAAGCAGCACATTAGACTGGTGTAATTTTGGCAAGCAGAACTTCAGAAGATCACGTAATCTGAAGGGAAGCAACAGATTTACGGGCCCAGTCACTTGAGGACAGAGTTTAGTCAAATGAAACGTTTCAAGGCAGCTTGGCAGAGACACAAGCGCAATTATGCCTTTTCTGTTTGTATGTTTGTAATTGTTTCTTTTATTTAGAAGCCCTTGAGCTTCTCTGGAGGATCATAAATTGTGTAATTAGGGGCAGTGAATGGAAATCCTGAAACGGTTTGTAGTTCTCCAGTCTGATCTCTCCTGAGGACCTACAGTTTCTCAGCCCACAGCCCTGAAGCCTTTTCAAACATTTTCTTCTCCTCTGACACCGGATGCTTCTGCAGACCGAAACCCGTGGTGTAAAACCTCGTTTGTTTTTCGGTTTTGTTCCAATAATTGTGACTTTTCCCTCCCTTGCTGGCATCGCTGTTTGTGGTTGGGGGGTGTCTCAGTCAGCGGGGGGAGAATTTTCATTAACTTAACTACTTTTGGTAAGTGTCAGAGGCTGGTTTGACTGACAGCACTATTCGATTGCACAGTTGGCCAGAGATTACTCCATTCCAGAGTGGGCGTGGCTGAGTGAAATTGATCAAGCCCCCAAGGCCCGTTCTTATCTTCTGGCTCGTGGCAGCTGGAAATGGCCTATGGATGGACTGCAGTCTTCTGGAAATGGGATTAGATTGGGAGGGACCTGGGAAGAACAGGGGGTGGGTAAGTTCACGTTTGACTGGTGAGGCACTCGTTCATCCCCACTCGTACCTTCCTCTGAAGAAAGAATTGACCCCATTGATCTGAAACGCTCTGGATTTCGTAGCTGATTAGGAGAGAAAGATACTGAGCAGAAGGTTTGATTTCATTTTAACTCTGAAGTGTTATTGAACTTCCATCAAAGGGGTGGATCAACCAAAAATGAAAATTCCATCTTTGTCTGCTCACCTCAGTGTCACTTGAACATTTTACAATTTTTTTATTTCTATGGAAAACATGAAGTCATCGTGCAGACTTTCTATCCTGCTTTTTCTCATGAAATAAAAGGAGACATTTAAAGAAGCTACAAAATCAACGTTAGCTAGTTTACTGATTTTTTTTAACTGTTTTTGCTGATCCTCCAATCCTCCAAAACACAAATGAAATATTTAAATATAACCATGTTTTAAAAACAATATTTCTCAAACCAACTTATCTTGACAATGATGGACCTTATATTTTGAGTGAACTATCTCTTTAATGATGAGATTTTTCTCACAGATCTAGCATCACATAACTGCCAGTGTCAGAGGGGAATATAGATTGTATGTTGTATGTTTTGTAGTGTATTAGTACAAATCATCGGTGCCCAATTGAGTTTAATGCAGCAGTGCAGTTATTTTCCCCGCTGTGAGGTGAGTAAGACAGCCCTCCATCTTCATCTTTCATCTCCGTCCATGAGTATACTCATCTCTCCACGTCTGCTCTGCCAACACACCACATCATCTTTTCCTCCAATCACTCATCATTACAGCTAGAGAACCATGGGGCTCCCCTCTCTCTCTCTTTCTCTCTCTCTCTCTGCAGTGGTACGAGTTTTCTACTCATGCTCTCATCTGCTGAGAGAGGTCTGCTCACTTCTCCAGCTCTAACTCAGCAATCTCACACTCCTGTGGTTTCTCTATGAAATATCACGGCTGCAGGACTACTTTTCCACTTTCAATCTTTCAATTGCTTTTTCATTTTTTTCTTTTACAGGCAGGGGCGCAAGATGGACGAGTGTTTCGGGGTGTCAGGGTAATCGATGCTGTTCTCTCTGCAGGTGATGCTGGACTTGAGAACAGTGTGATGAACAAACTCCAGCTTCTACAGTGAGCTCAGTTCTGAAGCTGCTGTTTGTCTGGCTGAAAGGGTCTTAGGGCTGTTATGAGGGAAACAGATAAAATAATAGCACACATATGTATGGAAATGGGAGTTTACAGATACTCAAATGACTGTCATTTAGGTTTACTTACCATAAATGCTAAATTTTTATATTTAGTGACAATTAAAAAAAATCCCAGCTAAAATAATAGCTTCCCATCTAGCAATTTTAGGTTGTAAGAATGTTTCCCTTACGTTTCCATTAGGTAACAAAAACAAAAAATATTTAGAATGTTCAAAAAACATTTAAAACATCCAGTTTTTTAGATGTTGTATTAATATTATTGCTTGGTTATAGGAACGTTATTCAAACATGTTTTATCCTGTGATGTTTTAAAAATGTTCCACTAACAACTTAAGAATACCAGGTTTGATATATAAGATACATATAACATCAAACAATGTTCTACTAACACTACAACATTAAAGTATTTTATGACTTAACATTACCTGTTAGCTGGGTAAAGACTTAAGACAAGTCTAAGATAGTTTTTAAGTCATAGCTGGGCTTCCATCCTAGTGGGGCTGGTTTCAAAGGGATTTTGACCGTGTGTAAAGTTTTTTATCAATAGATACAGGCCCTGTTTTCACTTACAAAACATCAATGTTGTTATGTTTATATGTTGGGCAGATGGTCCTCTACTGTCTAAGCGGCCATTTACATCAGACTTTATTCAAACAGTAAAAAGTTTGGCTATGTGAGACTTTAATTCCACCTCATTTAGAATTAGATCAGCGTGATGTCTGTGTGTGGTGAGTTTATTGTGGCCAAAAGCCCAACGGCAAGTAAAGCTAGATTTTCCTGAGCTCAAACAAAAGCATCAGCCACCCTAATCTTTCCCTAAATATCTCGTCTTCCAGCAGCCAGACGAGATGTGACAACATTCCTGGAACATGCAGGCAAGAGTCGGTACTCATTTTTCACCCGGCGATCATGTGCGACCGGGAGAGATGACTTTTCCAAAAAACAGTGCCAGCTGCACACCAAAGCAGCACATCTGCAGAGAGTTAGAGAAGATCCAGACCTCCACTGAGTCTGAGCCGGAGAGAAATATCCTGTACGATGCCCCAACTCCCCACAAAACCCCAAATAATACTGTTTGTGAAATAGGAAAGTCAACCAAATGTTATTGAGCAGATCACAATGGGAACTCTGGGCGGTTTGCCCAGTCCGAGTGGAAAACAGGGCAGCAGTCACAACCCAGAAAGGAGATGGTGATAGTTCTCTCTTTTCCTTCTTTTCTTCCTCACGCCGGGGCAGAATGCAATGAGCGCATTCTTTCTTGCGTGGGTCAACAGTATTGAGCGCGCATCTCATTGTAGCGCGCCGATCAAAGCGGGCGTGATGCGGGCCATGCATGTAATGCAATTTAAAGCTCCGTGCTCACTTTTCAAATTGAATAAGGAACTTTGATAGCTAATGAAAATTTGAGGCAGGAAATGCTTTGATAGACAAATTAAAATTCCGGGAGAAACAAAATGGAATGAAAACAAGCATAGCGAGAGGCAGCTGTGTATTTCATTACAGACAACAAACGCCGCTTCAACAATATCAGGCAGCACTTCTGTGTATAACTTTAATGTATATGGCTTTAATGCATAAGTCAAGGTCAGCTGCTTTTTAAAGTCGTATAAATAAAGGGCCCTTGAAATACATCAGCATTTAAGTATACATCAGTCTGTAAAAGAAGATGTTTTGATTAGGACCAGACGCTGTGGTTGTAAATGCAGAGAGGCTGTACAGTGGTGCTGATACATACAGTAGGTTGGTACAGTGAGCGCGTCGGTCGGCCGTTTCTATGAGTGATGCTGTAAATATGGTGGAATGGTTTTCCAGCAGGCATCTGTTCCGGCAGCTCTAATTAACATCTGCTGTCTGTGATGACTGAAGTAACATCTCCACTGTCAGATATAATGTCTGATGATGCCTGAAAATCTCCAATGGGTCTGTAGAGACCTGGCAATAATGTTCCATAGAACATGCTGGAAATGTTAAACATAACAATAAACCATCAGAAACATGCATTACTGTGGTTTTACTAGTCTAACTCCCCCTTACATGCGGTTAAAGGAGTGATACATGTACTCAGGCTTATTGTTTTATTAAAGGCAACAGCAAAATAAAACACTAATTCATTTACATTTATTTATTTGGCAGACGCTTTTATCCAAAGCAAAAATGTATATCTTGAATTACAGGTATACATTTTTATCAGTACTTGTGTTCCCTGGGATCGAACCCACAACCTTTGCGCTGCTAACGCAACTCTCTACCAGTTGAGCTACAGGAACACTAATATTATTGTAACTAATTATTTTACTAATATTCATAAAATAGTTAATAATCATAATAAACATTTCCAGTTGTTGCCAAATAAAATAATTAGTCTTTTTATCGGTGATATTAAAGATATACAGTAGAGCATTCATGCAGATTTCAGCTGATGTGTGGTTGTAGATATATTGGTTATTTCATAACTTCAGACACTTATTCAATCAGGTTTCAGGGTCAAAATTAATGACTTTATAAAATATACTCTATGTTAACATTATGTTAACAGTGAAGGCCTGTTGAACTGGTGTCTGTGACGTTATGAGAAACGCAACCTGGAGTTAAATGCTTTTCTGAAGGTTCAGATGACAGCGAAAAAATCACCTTTTATATTTATGCATTTAGCAGATACTTTTGTCGAAAGCAACAGTGCTTTTAATTCAAATGACTGTTTACAAGCACATACATTCCCTGGAAATCAAACCCCTGACCTTGGAATTGCTAATTATTAGCTTCAACCTTCCATTAACCAGTCCAGATCTTTAAGCACTAACTTACACTACCCTTTAACTACAAAGATGTGCCTTTGGGGCATGACATGGATGGTTACAGTTTAATAGTTACTGGAAAGCTGCTATTGAAAATGCAAATCAATAAAACGCTCATTGTTTTCTGGTGAAGCTGCTTTTCAGTTTCAAGAAATCGACTTACAACGGTCTAACTGTACAACCTTCAAAAACATCATTCACAGAGCCTTGATTTGAACATGCATTAAATAGCCATGACAGGGCTGTTTGTAAGTAAGCTGTCCCTATAGATGCGTTGCTGAAGTGGATTATGATGACGGTTAAGCTAATCTAGTTAAACGTGAAGATCCCCTTTGTAAGCTAAAATTCTCCCTCTTTTCCATGACTCACACGCTTCCCCGGTCAAACAATAGCTGAGTGAGGATCATATTCCACAGAGGACCGCACTGGAATCACACGTTCCCCAAACATCTCAATACGTGGCAGTAAAACGCACTGTTTTTATTTCACACCAAGTGACTCTTCAAACAAATGTCGGTTTATGGAGAGGCAGTAACACAGAACAGTAAACTGTCATGTAGTTCATACTGTTTATGAAAAACAGCATCTGTTCAAACAACATTTGCTAGGTTCAGTGGCCACAGGCAGACATTTGAAACATTGACAATTTGAGCTGAAAACTAGCGTTAACAGGGACCCGGCTAACAATCAAACAAAAACAAACGTTTTTAATATATGATATATGATTCCTGCAAGAATGTTTTTTAAGAACTTCTCAGAAAGAAATGACTTAGTCAACATTCTCAGAACGTTCTAGCTGGGACGAAACGTACTAGCATGTTTCTACAGGATTTTAGTATTGATGAAAGCGCTACGAGGTTTGTGTGTGACCTTTTTGCTATTCATTGTCGTGTCAGGATGGCACTTATTGTGCCTTGAATGTTTTGTTTGTCTTTAATGAAAATAAAGGCCGGTCGCACGGGGAGCTGACACTAAATGTCACCGCTAATCAACCAGGATTACGTGACAAATTAAAACAAGCCATTGGCCCACAACTAAGAGTAATAGAAGAGGCAGAAATTGAGTCATTCGAATTTATTTACACATTTAGCTAGCACATTTTATTTTGGATTGACGCTGGATTAGCTATTGGATTTTGACGTTGGAGCAATACGTCACCGGGCTTAATGTATTAAGTGCTTCCAAGTCAAACGCATCCCGGGAATGTAGTGGGAACAGATCGGTTTAGTCCTGTCAGACTAAAGGCCAAGTCATGTGACCCAGATTGAATCCTACTCCATCTCCCTTTGTCATGTTCACCATATTAAGTAATCATATGACACCACAGACACCGGTAAGCAGGGCAAAATGATGACCAGCTGTCACTTAGAGGGCTGTGATGGATCACCCTGTGCTAATGTGTCATTTCACCATGCTAGGAATTAGGACCATGTCCATATCTTAGCAGCAGTAGACAATCAGCTACAGTACAACAAATTGATTCCTTCTGAAATGCATATTGACATAATCTGAAAAGGTTATATGGTGTGGTAAAGAGGGCTAAAAAGGCCAAAACATGATGAATGGGGTTGTCAAAAAAAGACTGGCGGGTTCGCACAAACAATTCGCTTCTGCTTTCCAGCGCCCGTCCTCTGAACAAATCCACTTTCGCTTTGCGAACAAACGCAGGAACACTCAAACAAAACAAATGTACTTTTACTCACTCTGTGTCTCACACACTCACTCTTTCCAACACACACGGTAGCAAATCTCGAGGGTGTTCAGTCTAATTACCCTCTCAGTCATGCTGTCAGAGGAGGGCTTAGGTGTCTCTTAATGTGCGTGCACAAAGCATTAAAACAACACAGGAGCCCAAGCCTGCATACAAGCTATAGATCCATTCAGATCTCCGGAGGGTCCGACCAACAGCGTTAGAAAGCTGACCCTTGCCCTGCTGGCCTGCACTTTAAAAACAGCTCTGAACGTTGGCCACACACAAAATTCACGCACATACAAAATGTGCCGTAACACTGACCCCTCACACGTATCCTCACATTGAGGCAAAAAATAAACAAACCTTTTATACTTCTCTGCTTAACAAGAAAACTTCCCACCCTGTGATTCCATATTTTATCATTGTGTAATGGGAACATGAAATTGCCTATGTAATACTCATTAAACGGAAAAGCTACCTCAGTTGCAACGGAGAAAATAGTTTTCCTGTTCTTAGCCGCAGCACTGCACCAAAGAGACCCGTTCTGACACATAACGATACATCAGAATTCTTACTGGCGAAATCGTACCGTTAGAGATGATTTGTGTACTGTTTGAACTTCTGTAACGCAATATTATTTGTTTGAAAGACAGTCCATAATGTTCGTATGTATTTTCCCGCTGATTATATTATTGTGGCCCTGCAGGCTGACCATAAATCCGTTTGCCTGCCACTCTAATGATGGCTGAAAAATGACTATGTGCTCTATATGATGTGTGTGTGTGGACGGTTACACACAGCAAGACAAAGGAGGGAAAGAGAGAGTGGGGATTGGTTGTAATGGCCATAACATAGAGTGAGGAGAGACAGGAGTGCTTTTAAAATCTGACCTGCTCTGACCTTCTTTCTCTCTCAGGAGAATATAACATCCATCTCTAGAGATGCATGCGGGTCAAAAGGGCCTGTTTTGCTTACGCTTTCAGGAAACAGCTAAAAAATGAATTTGTAAGTAAAATTCAAAACACAGTGCAGCCACACAGCTTCATTATTATTTTCTAGTGACATATTAATATTTTAAATGTGACACTTTTATTTCTCTTGTAACAAATCTTAGAGGCACATAAAGAATCTATCGCATCATCAGTACGGAGATAAAAATGTGATATTTTAAAATGTAAAAATGAGTATTTAGTTCTTAAATCGTAGCAAAGATAGTTTGAGTTATTGTTGGATGCGTTAAATGTAGCACTGTTGCACTAATACAACTTTTGTTGTTGGTGAAGTTTGTGTGTTTGTGTATAACAATATAAAGAAAAACACAAGACAATGAAGAAAAGAGATGCCAAAGCTTCAGGTGAGAAATTAAAAATATTAGCATTTATTACAGCGACATGATAAACCTCAGTGCATACACCCTTTATTTGCGAGCTCATAGAAACCAGTTGTGTGAAGAGAGATGGAAACTTACAAAAGAACAGCTCTCACAAAGAATCAGTCCAAACACAGACAGAACCAGGGCAGAAAAGACAACAACTTGATCTAACGCTTCTATCACATTAACACTGTTCAGCATTCTGCCACAAACACTGTTTGTTGAGTCACACAACCATCTGCTTTGATTCATTTGGTGAGAAGGTATAGATTGAATTCTTTCATTAACTTGGAACCTGGACATTTGACGGGTTTTTGCTCTTGTGGTAGTGAAGATTGGCGCTTTTTGTTTTATTAATGGTTATTAATATCATGGTCATGTTTTTATTGCAATATTCTCATCTTTTTGTATACAGACAATCTGCCCTGTCATTTTACCTCCCGAGATACAGCAGAGCTGAGTGGATTATATTTCTGAATTTAAAACGATCATTAAAAAGGAGTTATTTTACATATTGTATGAGGTTTGAGTATGAGGTTCATTAGAAAATCTCAGAATAGATCCATGAATTCATGTAAATGTATAATTATCTAAAATATAGATGATTAAAACTAAAAGAAAGAATTGCATTAGTTACAGGAGTGAACCTTTTAATTTACGCTTATGTTGTTATAATTTATAATTCCTCCTTTAATTGAATGACCTGTATCAGTCAGTGAGGTAACACTTCTGCAAACTTCTGCATGTTTATTGAGTGATACACAATCTAATGACATATAACGCTGTTGAATCTCTTTAGAACATTATAGAATGATACACACTGAGGGAAAGAACCCGTGGTTGCAGGTGCTGAAGAACCCGTACGGAACGCACAATCCAAAACAGAAATCAAAAGCATTTTAATAAATGTAACTTGTTAAAATTGCTATTTTAAAGTGTTTAAAATACTTTTAGCTACCAATTACAGTACAGCGTTCTCTGCTGTTTAATACCATTTGTTCATAAAACACCATATGTAACATTCTGCAAATTCTGCGACTTAAACAATTAGCACAGAAAGTCTTCAAAAACTGAACAGATTCTGAGGGGGCCTAGCGATCCATTAGTGTTGTGCTAAACCACTGAAACAAAATCCTGAAAAAAAAATCAACATTTAAACGACATATGGGCATCATGGTTTGAAAGATGAACAGCTTGTATTTATCTCTGAATACCAACGTTTCCTGTTTTTATGTCTTGTATATATATTTAAATAAAACAGACTTCTACTTTACACAACAACCTCACTAGTACAAAAATATACAGTGCAGCAAATCAGTCTGGGTAGAGTTTGCACGAGAAATTTAGTTCGGCCCAATAGATGAAATGAAAATCTCTGTCTCTATACCACATGCACCAGCCGACCAATCGCCAACACTTCCTGTCAGAGACGTAAACTAAAACGACGATAAACATCTTTAACTGGGCTGTAATATAGAGTTTGAGCTTCTCGGTGACGCAATGATAAATACTATATACATCAAACTTCATGACACGGTTTCTAAGGGGAGGACGAGAAGGAGAGAGAACTGCACAGTTAATAAGGCATCTAAAGTCAAGCAGCTAAGGGCACCACTTGAGTAAAACAATTGCAAACAACTTCAGTCACTGCCACCTGTCAATCAAAGATGAAGCTTAGGATCCATGCTACATTCCAACGATCAGTTATTTGTTACCGCACATCGGTGATAACGCCACACACCCGCCTTTTCTCCTTATACTAAATAAAATTACGTAATTACAAACATTCTAGTTTTTGTCGTCTTTTTCGTTTTTGTCGTCTTTTTTAAATCAACACTGTACATTTTATACACTATAGTACAATAGCATACTTTACGTGGTGGTTGTCACGCACTGTAGTTACGGAGTGTAAACGTAGGACAACGTGAACATGTTGCAATCTGTAACTTTTGCCTCTCTGCCGCCATCTCTGTTTGAAACATAACATTGCAGGTTTTTTGCAGAGTTAATTTCTTGATGCAAATGACAAGTTTAAATTCTAAACAACTGCTGTAGGAACAAACTACAAACGCTGCATCATCTACAGTTTCTGGACATGCTGGATATAATAGCTGGAACGTCTTTCTGTTTACAGATTTACAGACATTTCTCCCAAAATCTGACACCTCAAATCATAAATCATTATTATAAATGTTCCGTTGTGGTTCTCTGTTCTTGCTCAATAAGTGATTTTTGTTCATTTTTAACCTAAAAAAGTTACAGATTGCAGCTTTAATGGAGCACGCGAGAATATCTCTGCAAAATGACGAAAATGACCTTTCATAGTTATTAAGTGGAAATACTGTAAGTGTAGCTGACATGCACAAAGTTATATTCCACCCCAGTGAGCCAGAGTCTGGACTGCAGTGATACAAGATTTGGCATGAATACGTCTGGTGTCTATGCTGCGAACAAACTAAAATAAAACATTTATTTTTACTTGTTTTTTTAAGACGTATCTGTAGGTGCATTTGAGAAGTCAAAGCGATTCTAATTCAAATTCACGAAGCTTCTCAGCGGCTAATCTCGCAGAGCGACGGCACGAGTGCTGCGCTGAGCGGCCATTTTTCAGCTAAACAGAATTCATAAGCTCTTATCATGTCATGTCTCACTCGCCTGCGCAGCTCTCTGCAGGCTCAGCCTCACACAGTCTCTGAGTCGCAGACGGGTTCGAAGCTCCCAGCGTCTCTGTTGGCTTTATCTCTGCTGGTGGATCACAAACTCCTGTTGCATTTTGAACTGAATACTGGACGCTTAAGTGAAACATCAGTGGCCGACACACTGGCTCAATTATGACAAAATAAATATAATATAAACATCTATTATTTTACTGTGTATTATAGATGATATTGAAGGAAGATCACATGGTTCTAAAGTCACAACATCCCTCCTGTACTTAAATAACAGTCCGACCCCTGATATGCAAAACATGACACATGAAAAGCAAACGTTGAAACTATAAAACAATTGTACAGCAGACTAGCACACTGTAAATTCCTAATGCACTGTTTCTTTTTTGTTTTCGTTGCACTTTTACACTTGATTTATAACTGTAATTTTGTATCTGAAATGGCTTGACCAAATCAAGCGACTGGAGATCAGTCTGTTTGTCCCTCTGCTCAGAGGAGACTCGTGCATGGACGGAAGCTGGAGTGCTGAGGAGGGTTGTGGAAACATCCAGGGTGGGATCTGTATGGTAAAGCTGCTGATATGGGAGCAGTTGTTTTTTCTCAGTCTGAACGCTCTCTGGCGTGGCAGGTGGAGCAGTAGGCTTGTTATACCTGCACATGGGTGCCTTGTGCATGCAAACTCTGGACGCTGGACAGAATCCTCTTCTGGTGCCCGACTAGTGTCACGCCCATCTTGCTCAACTCGCTGAAGAAGAAAGGAACATTTATATAAAAATAAACGTGTGCAAATAAAAACTGCGCAAGGTGTTAATTTTTAATAAATCTTGAAAATGTGCAGGTCACAGTCTTACCTCAAGCTGATGTACAGTATGGAGTCTAGGGAAACATAGCCTGCCGTGGCGAAGTTGTCTTTGTACTGGCCCATATTGATGGCGTCCAGCCACTCGTCCACAGTACCCACACTGAACTCTGGAGTGGTGGGGTCTTCCCTGCAAACCAAACTCAATTTGTATCAACTGCGCTAAAGCATCCATTCATATCTGAAAGAGATTTATCTTGCATCACAAATCAGCTGCTTAACAAGGTTTAACTAAGTACGATCCCCATTAATGTCAGCTAACCGATTTAGAACGTTTCCATTAGTAACAAAAATGTTAAAAATGTTATTTTGAACGTTCTAGAAACGTTGTCCAGTTTTATAGACATTGTATTAACCTTATTGCTTATTGTTATAAGAACGTTACTGCAAGAAAGTTTTTGAGAACTTTAGGAGAACGTTTAATGAACGTTAGCCAGGGTTCTTAGAATGTTCCTTGTCACCTGGGAAGAGATCCTAAAAATGTCCCAAAATGTGCTAAGAAATTCTAGGACAACAACATCTGCAACTGAAAAGCAGAGATTTTAACATGTGCTCAAATATTCCTTATTAAATTCCTCCATAACCAACATATCTGAGCTATGCTGTCCACATCACTTAAACACAGTAGTTCTCCGTATATCAACAAATGTCTCATTTGTGTCTGTTTGTAAATGCAGATACAATGTTGATCCCTGTGAGAAACAAGCAATTTTCATCCATCCAGAAGCTCTATTTTAAGTTTCTGTGTCTGGTGACGGGTAAGTCAGGTCACCTGTGACTGGCAGCCGAGTTTGAGTAAAACCGGGGGTCACTTCAATCTCCAGAAGCGGGATGTATTTAACGCCCTCATTCTTCTGTGTCCCCTCTCTGGACACTGAGGGACAGATTGAGTGGCAGGTTGGGCTGTAATCAGACAGTCTGCGATGGGCTGAGGAAGTCTGTATCTGCTGAAGGACTCGGTGGCTTTACGGCTATAATCTGAACTCTGTCTCCTTCTCTCTAGTGTTCCTGATAAACCGCAGGTGTGGGGGGGGTCTGCGGTCTATCTCATGTCAGGTTTTACAACCACTATCTGTACGACGTTGTCTCTGTGTTTTTACAAAGCCGTGAGATGGATGTTTTCTGACAAACAGATCAGTAACGCTAGGTTCGGTTATATTAGACAATGCAGAGTTTATCAGCTTGTTGTTTCACATTAAATGAAAGATTTGAGAGCTAATGGGACAGATAGAGCTGGATTTTCTCTGGCTTTATTTGAGCTGAGAGGATTTGCTGTTGTCTTTTAAATGGTTTTATCTGTATGTCACTTTAAAAGAGACAGTCCTATAGTTTAAACTGCTGCTGTCCTTGGCGATACACATGTAATGGGTTTTTCACACTTGAAATTATTAACCAAAGGACATTTTTAAGCCCACTCTGTGTGCAAATAACTCAGATGTCTGTAGAACAGGAATGCTCACAAAGTCAAAATGCATTGTTTAATAATGTACAGTGCAAAGGAAGTGCTAACCCCGCTCAAAATTACAGTGTGAATCCTTCAACCCAGGATTAAAAACGATTAACCCAGGGTTAAGTGTAGTGTGAATGGCTAAAACTGTGAATTGCTCACCAGACTGAGCTGTTGGCGAGCTCTTTCAGGCTGTTGGGGTTCCGGATCAGTTTGTCAAGCGTGTTCACGATCTGCCCGAATTTGGGCCGTTCGCTTCTGCTCTTTTCCCAGCAGTCCAGCATGAGCTGGTGCAGAACCACCGGACAGTCCATTGGAGCGGGAAGCCTGTAACCCTCATCTATAGCTTTTATCACCTGAAACAAACAAACATCACATTTGTTGGCGTAACCTAATGCAATCAGGTTGATTCAGTCAGATAAAATACTGTGTTTTGTGTAAAAGTTAGTTGAGTTAAGGCACATTTTAAGGTTAAATAAAAATGTACTTTTCAGTGTACAGTGTTACAATTAATGCTGACACTGTATGAACATAATAAATGCATGTTTTACTGTAGTAACTCCAGTATTTTGGTGAGACTGTGGCACATTGTAATCGAAAGAGCACCTCTAAATTTCATTTCGATTTCTTTAATGCTCTGGCTGAATGAACTCTATTGTCCATTACATGGCACAGACCAATAACTCAACACACAACAGCAGAAAACTACACACTAAAACTCAGTGGTACAACAACCCCCTTACATTATATAACCATAACTCATCACTATGGCTAAAACAGTTTCTGCTTTCTGCCACTCGCTGTCTTTAAATCAAGTGATCTATTTTATTTCAGACAGGAATCTTTGCTCTTTAACACTGATTTCTTTGTTTCGGTGTGAGCTCAGAAGCTTTAAATCTTCATCATTTACAGAGGTGCCCTGAAGGTCTTCAGGATTTTTCCGACATTTCTTCAGATGGTAATACAGAGGAAGTCAGAAACCATTAAGAAAATACTGCCATGAGGGCAGAAGTGTGTTTTAACTGGCTTGTATTAAAGACTGGAGCAGCTGGACGGCTCTCTGTTTTACGAGGCTCTTTAAAACCATTGTCATCTGAGCAGCTTCTACGCAAAGATCGTACTGTGTGAGCGCAAGAACGGGCTGCTCGATTCTGTGATGCTCAGCCCCCCCGAGAGGCTTCAGTGGAAATGATATTAGCGGAGATATTAGATATTAGTGGAACCGATTTCAATTTAAACAATACACATGAGAACGTGTGTGTTTCCAGTTTCTCAAGGACACTTACATCTTGATTAGACATCTCCCAGTAAGGCCGCTCTCCGTACGAAATAACCTCCCACATGACGATACCGTAACTCCAGACGTCGCTGGCTGAGGTGAACTTCCTGTACGCTATAGCCTCTGGGGCGGTCCATCGAATGGGGATTTTCCCACCCTAAAAAACAAAGACAAAACGTAATTACAACGTTAGACTAACAAACAAGGAAACAAAAATCATTCAAATCCCTGCTAATGTGTTCCTGTAGCTCAACTGGTGGAGCACCGCGTTAGTAGCACGAAAGGTTGTGGGTTCGATTCCCAGAGAACACACATATTGATCAAATGTATAGCTTGAATGTACTTTAAATTGCATTGGATTAAAGTGTTCGCCAAATGCATTCATCTAAAACAAAACCAGCCTTTTTTCCAACTGTTTATCTGGTTATTCAACTCAGTCTGACCAATTAAGTAAAAACAAAACTCCTCTAACCAGATTAAGCTTGTTGGTTAGCAAAGACTAGAACCTCTCTCCTTTTAACTAGCAGAGACGCTCGGCTCCTTCTATACCAACCGCTGCTCTGTTACGCCTCTGTTGTAGACACACAGAATACGGGTCTAAGGATCCTTCTGTTTTTTCTTTCCTCACCACTATGAAGTCTATATTTCCCCTAAATGTCTTTTTAAATAGCTACAGTCGCTGGTGGTTAATTTCTGCAGTCAAAGTCAAACAAAAGACAAACTGGCTGTACTCTATATAGACATACGTGAGGGGAGTGCCAACGAGCCCAGCCAGGGCCCATGGGGTAAAATCATTTAAAGAGAATTTCAAAAAGCAATCTTTACAATTTTTTAATTATATAAAGTCACGGCACATAAACGAGTGCCTCGCGTGGCCTGGAGGGTTTCATCTTGTCATGATTTCAGCCCTTCAAGCAACTGAGAACGGCCCTGAATGTCAGAGCCACTTACGTTCTAAGAGTTTCTTCTGCGCTAAACACACTTTTTCCTCGGACACACACACATTGAAACAGAACATCAAAAGCAGTCTGCGGGAGTCTGTTCAGGGTTGTAGAAGAACTTCGCTCCCCTGTTTGCATGTGACAACAGATTCTCCTGCTGAGTCTACGTTTTGTTCACCCGAGTGGACATTAATGACTACGCACACGCGGACTCGCGCTCCTCTCTTGCCCTTGGCCTTCATACCAATCCACAGGGTGCTCACCAATTACTGAGATGAGACAGAGTGAGCTAGAGGGGGGAGTGTAGGAGGTCCGGGGGGCTGTTGTCCTGTCAGAACGGGATGTAATTAATACATGCTGGGTGGACAGAGGGACTGACCCATGAGTGCAAAGTCAACTAGCTTCTTTTCGCTAACTCATTTAAACACAGCTCATAGTCTCTTTCAATCTGGGTCTTTTCTGTTCTTATGTGTTTTACACTAAATTACGCTTTCAAAGGTCATGAGATATTTTAGAATCAAATTAGAGACTTTACGTTAGATTTTAACAATTTATAGAGGCACAATTTTTCAGTCATGTCAAGACACAAATTGGTTTGTTCCAAACTGTCTCAGCTAAAACAGGTGATGCTGATGCAAACTAGCTATAAAAAAGTAATTAAATGCATTCTAACTAAAGTGCTAGGCAAATTTATACTGCAAACAAGATACCAGAAACAAACACAACATGAATTTTTAATTAGGTTAACTCGTCCTTCATTTCTTTTTTTTAAAATTGATGATCAACCACTTTCTACTAACGTTACTGCAAGCATGTTTTTGATAACTTTGAGAAAATGTTATCCAGTGTTTGGAGAACGTTTCCTGTTAGCTGGGTCCAGCTGAGCTACAAGGACACCTAATAAAACTCTGAAAGAGGGAAGGTGATTTACCCGTGTGGTATAAGCAGCTTCAGGGTCGTCCTCCAGCACACGGGAGAGGCCGAAATCAGACACTTTACACACCAGGTTGCTGTTGACCAGGATGTTTCGTGCTGCCAGGTCTCGGTGGACATAGCTCATGTCCGACAGATACTTCATTCCTGACGCGATCCCACGCAGAATTCCCACCAGCTGAATGGTGGTGAACTGCCCATCGTGTTTCTGGGAAAGGACACATTCATCATGTTAACAGATGCCATAAAGCATTATGAGAGTTCTTTAGATCACATATTGCTTACTGGGTTCTTTAAAGCACCAGTTCTGTGGATAGTTCTCTAGATAACTAGAACAGCGTTGGTGAACTCCCACATGGTGAAAGGCTGTAAATCTTATAATTGGAAACTACTTTAAAGGTGTTTTAATGTTAAATCTGCATTTAATAATTCTTTGGGTTAATAAACAGGTTGACATACAGAAAACTGACAATTTAAAAATAATGCTCCATTGGTCCAATGTCCACTTCTAACACAACCAATGATGTGAGTTCAGGGGCGGGACTTCCTGTTTGACCGAACAATGGAGTGGAAGATGGATAGAGTTATATTTGGAAACATAGGTTAGATGCCCTTTAATTTATGTTTAAGATAACAAAACTAATTAAATCACACATTAGAATATACATTTCACTTCAGTCATACTAATTCTGTATCTGAAGTGAATGTTGTTTTCTCGGCCGGATTTAAAACTTAACAGCATCTTACGATTTTCCTTAAAATTTTTACATTACATTATTTAGACTTTGTGCATTTTTCAAGCACTCCATGTTCACAGTTCCAATGGCTTTGCCCTCAGATTCATTATGCAAAAGACTCTGACCTGAGTTTTTACAGAGCTTTTTGCAATCGTTCCTGTAATGTCGACAGGCCATTATTAGTGTAAAACCATCTGGATTTGGTGCTCCTGTTAGCATAACAAAAGAGCCCTGACATCCATTTTGCCTCAAAAACAATTTCCGCAATGAGCAATTAGCCCAATGTCTTAATCTCCATATCAGGACGGCTCTCTAATCTTGTTAAAACCCCACTTTTGTCCCTCCGAGCCGCATCAATCTAAAACATGCGCCTGCATTTCATGCATCATACAGTGCGTAAGTTAATTATGCTGTGTTTTGTAAAAAGTGCCGGCTGATTGATTGCTTGTTCTGATCAACTGAATGTTATCAATGGAGTGACGGACTCCACACTGCTTACAGTAAGAGCAGAGAAAGACAGATAGATACAGAGACAGAGAGAAATGTTTTGTTTTTGCACTAGTAAGTGATACTCCACTGATCTGTCCTCTGATTAAACACATGTAGCTGGGTGGCCGAACTATGAGCTATTAGCCATAAAACGGACCCCGTAATTATATTAGCTCGTTATGTGGGCTAAGGGGGTATTTATGGGATTCATTACATGCGCTGTGGAGAGATCGAAAGACTCTGCCTTTTCTTAGAGGTGGGGGTGTCAGATTTCATTTCATTTTCTCAAAGTGTAGGCAATTAAAACGAGCCCGACTTAAAGGAAAACGTATCTGTGCTTTGCGTAATAAAATTTCACGGTCTGACCCGCTGGGTGACAAAGGAGGTGATAAATTAGCGAGGATTGCAGACAACGTTACGACATCGTGGTGGAGCGGACGAACCCTCTTTATAAATCTACTGAGTTCATTCACTTCCTGCCTGCAGGAGACGCATTCGCCACGCGCGCTCCCGCATTATTTTAATAGTTTGATTTAATAACAATTTTGCACACAGAAACCAAATGAGCACAAACTTAAAATAAAAACAAAACTTTGTTAAATAAACAAACTAAATTAACAGCAATACACAAAATAGTTGTTAAAACAATTATACACATTTCAATAAATATAATAATGAAAATTTTGTTCTATTGTTCCATATTTTTGTCGAAAATAACTATTGAAATAAAAAGCGCGCCGTACACTCTAAAACAAACTGAAACAAAACGTATAAACAGTACTGAAACAAAAACAAAGCGATGCAAAACGATGACAGCTTTGGCACGCTGGCGGTACGACAGCCAGTAATGAAAGCCTAAAGGACCGTGTGCTACCTGCATCAGCCTGTTTCTGCCAGGCATCTATTCCATGCTTAATTTCCCTCCAGTAATAGACTTTCAGGAAGGTGTCTGTGGCTTAAACCCTTGAGTGATGCTCATTTACTGGGTGTAAGTAATTAAATGTAAGGTGGCATGTGAACATCGGTGTGGACCCTTTGCGTTCCTCACCTTTAGGAAAGTATCCAGCGATCCGTTCTCCATGTACTCTGTAATAATCATCACAGGCTTGCCTGCAGAAAGAGACAGAAAATACAAGATTTACCATCGCAGCCGAGATGGAAGGAAAAAAACATAAAATGTCCTAACAGATTGATGATTCTACACAAAGCCACGCGGAAATAAATCATGGTAATGGCATCATTAATCCTTTATCGCTGAGATGCTGAAACTGTGGAATGGAGGGGAGAAGAGAGGAGGCTACAGCCCGGACACACTCTCCCGGGCAGCCCCATTATTCAGCGTGACAGACCTTCATCAGAGCTTTCCACTATCAGAGACAGCAGTTAATTAACCCCGGCTAATCCACTGAGAGCCAATTAGAGATCTTTGTTGTGGTGATGGGCGGGCGGGCCGCTCTATGAGAGCCGGTGGGAGGGCCTAACACCTGTTGTAGTGAGTATGAGCAGTGATGGATGGCAGGTAGCGAGAGGCAGGTCTCCTGTTGTAATCTCTAAAACACTTTTACACTTCCCAGGATGCACTGCAGGTGGTAAACAGCAAGGCAGCTTAGAGATACAGTCTCACAAACACATACTAACGGGAATATGCTACCTGGCTAACATGGAAAGTTGGCTAACATTCATTCCCTAAAAGTTCTCTTAAACATTCTTGCACTAGAATGTGGAATGTTGGTAAAACTTTTATTTAACATCATATATTATATATCAAAAGCGTCATGCATACATATAATGTTTAAGTAACGTTCTTAAAATCAAGCAATAACATTAACGTCTAAAACAACATATACAAAAATGAATGTTTTGAACATTCCTAGAACATTCAAAATAGCATTTTTTACGTTTTGTTACTTACAACTTACAACCATTTTTAACTTTTGTTACTTTTGGAGAACATTAGCCAACGTTCTGAGAACCCTCCCTGGGGTGTTGCTTTATTTTATACAGTACAAAAGCACAAAATAACAGACTTAAACAAACTTATAAAGCTGCAGTTTTATCTCCATAGAACCTCATAAGTGTTCTATAGAGGCCTCCATGCTGAAAGAAAGAAGTCTTTGGTCTCTTTCAAAAACTGGTGCATTCTGGGTAAACAGTATCTGTGTCAGTATATCAGTGTTTGTAGAGACATAAGTGCTCAGTTGAGGCCTTATGTACCTGCCTTTCTCAGAGCAGTGTAAACACTGGCCGTGTCAGTCCTGATAAATGACTTATATTCCTCAACTCTCCGAGCCAAATACTGAGATTTGTGCTCCAGTCAGTATTCGCGAGAGACATACGTGTGTACGCGTACGTGTGTGTCTGTATGAATCTGAGGAAAATGGGTATGATCACCCCCTCAGAGCTTCACCACGGCAACCGGCCGGTTATACATCACCTAAAATTAAATCACTATCTCACCAAGATAAATGCCTTCCCTGACACCCCCAAATCTAACGCACCATGTCTGGTCTGAAAAGGGAAAAAATCCAATTCCCTTTAACTTTTCTGTAGCAGACTAATGTAGCTGTCAGCCAGACAGAGAGAGAGAGACCGTGCCACACTATGTTCTGGGAATGGTACGGCAACGGGTGGCCATCTCATGTCACTGCCGTGTGTGTGTGTTACTGCTTCATCAGAGACACGGTTGAAACAACAACTGCCATTGATGCTGAATGAGCCGAGGTGGTGGATCTGATCAGAGAAGCTTGCAGCCGCCTCCCGGGCTCTGACCTCAGAGTAACAGCCTACAGCAAAGCCCAGAAAGCGTAAAGACGGGAAATCTTAGCCTGTGTAAGGAGACGGGCCTGCGCTGTCAACAGACACCAGGTCTCCAAAATGGGTGTCCTGCAAAACTGTACTGGTTTCAGATTATGCTGTGATTTACAATGGAAATTTGTTTCTGCCTAAACGCTACAGTAAACCCAGAAAACAGGAAATGTTCTCAGAATGTTGGCTAATGTTGTTTAAAAGTTCTCTCTAAGTTTATAAAAACACTCCTGTGGTAATGCTATTACTATTTTTTATGTTAACATTGTATCCAAAACATTATTCGTAAATAGCTAGTGAAAGGTTTTTAAACATTACAAAATTAAAGAAATGCTTGAATAATGTTCTTATAACCAAGAAATAACATTAAAAACTGGACGTTTTGAACATTCCTAGAGCTTTCAAAATACCATTTTTAACATTTTTGTTATTTAATGGAAACATTAGGGAAACATTCGAAACAACCAAAGATTGTTAGCTGGGAACTTCCTATAATGGGTGGTAATTAAACAGGCAAATGAGAGTTAATGGCAACCTCTGGTTGTGATGACTACAGGCGCTCCACTAATAAAACACTCGTTATTACAAGCGCTTTAGAAAACAACCCTGAATGTGAGATTGTCTCTTGACAACTAATCTCTGGCAACCTTGAGTGTTTTTTTAATTTCCCTTCTAATTCAAGCGTTATCAAGCTATCATCCGGACATGTGACATGGAAATTTTCCTGATGAGATACGAAAAGGTTACGGCACAACCGCAAACACACACGATTCCTGTCTGGCGGTCCGCTAGCTGTCTGAAAAGCACACAATAAAGCTCATTGAGAGCTTGCTGTATTAGCATCACATGTCTTATGAAGAGGGCAGTCATATCTCAGCCATTTTCCTCTCAAGACCTGTGCCTTCTCTCCACTTTATTTCTACAAAGAAAAGAATATGTTTAACCCTTCATGAACCTGCATGGCTGAAATAGCAGCCCTGCACAATGGGCTCTGTGTGTACCGAAATTAATTAGCAGTCTATGCCACTGCCCAGCTCCCTAACATTTCCATTAAAGAACAAAAATGTTCAAAATGTTATTTAAAATTTCTAGGAACATTCAAAACATCCAGATTTTTAGACTTTGTATAAACGTTACTGCTTGGTTGAAAGAACATCATTCAAACATTTGTTTATTTTAACTACTTAAAAATTATATACGATATATATTAACGTTAAAAATGTTCTACCAATAATACTACAAGGATAACTTTGAAAAAACTTTTAGAGAATGTTCTGAAAACGTTCCCTGTTAGCTAGCTGGTGGTTTAACTGAGTGTGGCTTCAGGTACAGAGCTTCAATACAAGATTAGGTTAGAGATTCACATAAAAACACAGAATACTTTACAGCATAGTTTAATGTGATCTTGTTAAAGGTTTTTTATGCATGTTAGAAAACTACTTTTTAAAGATCTCTGTGGTGGAATTATCTTCTCAGTTCTCAGTCCCTCACTACTTTCAGGAAACTTCTGAAGATAGAAGCACTTTACAGTTAGACTAAACAGTTAGTGCACTAACTCTTAAAAAACATCTCTTTGATGAATCGCTCATGTATTCCTCATTTGCAAGTTGTTTTGGATAAAAGCATCTGCCAGAGGAATAAATGTAACATGTAAATTTACCATCAGTAAAATGGCACATTTTATGGATGGATCCAGGTCTGCTTGTGTTGTGATATGTAGGGCAGAGACTTTAAAATCACAGCCACTTATATAAAGCTGTCACAGCATGCAGCCGTCAAAGACATTTTGCACAGAATTTCTTGAACTCTATACATACTTACTGGGGAAAATTGCTTGATAAATGTATTCCCAGCAGAGTCCCTCTGACCTACATGTGCATAACACAAGCTTAGCGAACAAAAAATACCTGAGAAACTCGAGGGCAGGTAATCAATATCACATAAACACCAAACTCATCTCTGTAATGTGATGCCCCTGTGATTCACTTCTGACCTGTAATGTAGGATAGTTATTTAAGGAAAGAAACCTTTGCCACAGTTTATTTACTATCTAGAGAGTATGTACAGTACCTCAAGGTTATTATAGTTGACTAAAACTAAAACCTTTCTGAAATGAAATAAAATATATTATTTTAAAATTACAAATGCTGCCTCGGTGATAAACAGAATAATTTTATGCTGAGACACTAAAATTATTAGATGAAAATAAATAAAAACTGAAACTGAAATAAAAACTATTAAATATTATAAATTATTAATATTAACAATAAATAAGTTTTAATATGACAAAGACAGCTACAAATGTAACTAAAATTAACATGAACATGAACACTAAAACTGAAATATTAATCAAACTTAATACAAAACTATAATTTGGTGTACATGACAGACCGAGGGTTTGTAACATCAGATATGAGCCGGACTGTCTCATTACATGTGGGTAGAGAGTCACACCAGCATCTGGGTGTTTAACAGCTCGAGTGCGTGTGCGCAAACATATGTTAGTGTGTATAGTAACACGCCTCAGACTTTACAATGGTCCAGCATGTCTCTCATCAGGACCCCAGCAGTGACACCCTCTTAACAAGCTCAAATCAGGCTAGCAGATTGTCCCATTCTCTCTGCTGGCTCATCTACAGAGTGAGGACCCCTATTGCAAATAGAGTATTGATTTTACACCCCGCGTTAAAGCTGTTTTATTTCAGCTGCGGTTACCCAGGTAACAGCAGATTTTAAAAGAGAACTCATTCTCCTTTTCGATACCTCCCTATATTCTTGGCATCTTACATCTAAGGAACTAACTTATAGGATCAAAGAGATGTTCAGGATACCAGGTTTATACCCCCACAGGCCAATCTGTGTTCTCTGAGTATGACCAAAAGAGACTGTTTTTAACTTTACAATTTTATTGATTTTCCTAACGGTGTTCTAACTAAATGGCACATAATGTACTTAGCACCGAGTTGCTTTCCAACTCCCAGCATTTGGCAAGAAAATCACACACACCCAGAGGAACGTTGCATCTCTAAAGCTAACAAGAGCGTTAATGTAATTTAACACAAGAGTCTCCGCAAGACTTTAAACTTTCATTGTCCCCCAAACAAAGGAACGGCAGTTTTAATGAATGGTTTCTGGAAATAACAGCCACTTCGTTAGCAAGTGGCAAAAGGAAATTCCTCTGCGGTAGGAGGAACGCAATTGGAAGAGATGATGGCCTCCTCCAAATTGAATGCTTCCAGATTAGGCGATTGTCGGCACATAAAAGAGGAGATGAGAGATACTGAGAGATACGAACTTTTCTGACAAATGACGAGACGGCAATTAAAAGGGCTATTTCCAAACCTTTCTTTTAGTTGCACCGTACGCACTATCTACATAACAATGGAGGCAATCAAAGACAGAGGGAGGGCTTGAAACATTGTTCTGATAAAAGACTGTTGATTGGACCACCAGCAAAAAGAAAAACACATTTACAGCTCTGATGTGCTTGTTACTATAATGATACGTTTTAACATATCTGATCCATTCAGGTGGTTCACACAAAACCTGTTTAAAAAAATACTAGTTTATTTAAACAGAAACACCAAAAATACAAAGATTTTTACGCAACTGTTGCAAATATTTACCTTATTAATTTTCATATAATTATACATTTTTGATGGTGGATTGAAATTTAGTGATGCTAGAACTGATGCTAAAGTGAGTCGCAATTACAAATAGGATTTGAATGTGAAAAATGTTTTGAACTTTTGCTTTGAATAACTGTGAGGTCAAAGGTTACACAGCCATCCTGTCGGCTCTGCAGCCGCTGACCTGCTGAGCTGTGATCCGTGAAAATGCCTCTCTCTGGTGTCATATGTGCCCCATTCACAATCCCCAAGGCCAGAGAACACACATCCATATGGAGGGTGACTCGACTGTCAATCTCCAGCCCCCTTCTCTTCCTCTTTGCCTGTTTTTCTTCTCCATATGTAATTTATGTCGATTTCAAACTCTCTTTCAAAAGTCTTTTTTAAATTCAGACAGAGAACTGGTCGACTCAAGCAAGACAAAGGGGTCAAAGTGC
>JAZGTK010000605.1:2909-22100 GCA_036877625.1 Ambastaia sidthimunki
ACTAAGTGAGTCATTTTACAGCACCAATTACAATAGGTGCGACTAGCAGGCGAGAAAGTCGTCTAGCTAACTCTTGTTTCGCTCTTTGCAGTTGCTCAGAACAATGAGAAGCTGCAAGAGAGTCAGTGTGTTTTCGAATTAACAACAAGCCAGGTGGAACAGATTCGCAACTCCAGGTAAGGAGTGTAGTCATCCTGCTAACTGGTATCCTTTGTTAGTGGGTGACCTTTTCAAGGACAGATTGTTACGTTTTGAAATTCACACAATTGTTAATCATCCAAGCGGTCATCAGTTAATGCTAAATTGCAAAATGGCCAAATATTGGAATGTTAATTGGCCAATATATCATCCTATCACGAGCATGCATGCTTATAATAAAGAAAAATTAAGCATCTGTATGTGTATTTTTATGCCTTCACAGGGAACTTCGCCCAGGGATGAAATCAGTTCAGGTGGTTCTCAGGTACGACAGTTTCTCAGTCAGCTAGATCATGTCTGTAGCTGTTAGTTAAAGGTGTTTACTATGTGTGACTTGCCTTCTCTGTTTTTTCACCCAGGATCTGTTACACAGACTCTATTGGTGTTCAGGAGGACCAGTATCCTCCCAATATTGCTGTGAAAGTGAATCAGTCCTACTGTCATGTACCGGTAAGTGTTGTGAAATTGGATTAGGCTGAAAAAGCAGCGAGTTTCAGGTGTTGTGTGATGGATGACGGAAAATCTAAACGCCAAGTCAGCTTTATTTAACATTTTTTGCTACGTGGATATTTTGGGTTTGTGAAGTAAATCAAAATTAGTTTTGTGGGTTTTAGTCTGTGTGTTGCATTTGAGGCTCTACTAATGTGTGCTTGTATATTTCTGCTAAAAGTAAACTGTCAATATTCATGTACAATTATTATATGTATGTACAATAACAATCTTTTGGATAGGGGGAAATAGGACCAAAAATCAGTCATTGCAGTAATTGTTGTTTGTGGCTGTAACAGTTTAAATCGTTTTTAAGACTTTTTTTCAGAATAGTATGTTTTTTTTTTTTATTAACTGTTATATTGTTTGACCAATTTCCTTTAATTTAGGGTTACTACCCTTCCAATAAACCAGGCGTTGAGCCGCGTCGACCCTGTAGACCTGTCAACATAACACCCTGGTTACACCTCTCCTCAGTCACTAACAGAGTCTCCATCACATGGGGCAACTTTGGAAAGGTAAACAGGTTCACCAAAGTGCACTAATTTCAGAGTTTATCTTTCAATGAATCAAAACTATATGTATTTGTAAATAAATCTACAAGATGAAGTCACTAAGTAGCTTCTTGCTAACTACTGCTGTTTTGGTCCAGCGTTACTCTGTGGCGGTATACCTGGTTAGAGTGTTCACATCTGGAGAGCTTTTCAACCAGCTAAAACATTGCTCTGTTGAGAGCCCAGAGCGCTGTCGCGAACGCAGTGAGTTTTTTATTTTGACCAAGCCTGTCCTTCTAATTTTTCATCTCCTCCAAGCCTTTATATACTAATTAAAATAAACTTATTCTAAAAATGTACAGCTTCAGCCAGATTGAGCTGCTTTTGTTATATTGCTACATATTTTGATGCAAAATCAGTATTTCGTCAAAGTAATTTGGTTTGTTTGTACACAGTTCAGGACAAGCTGCGCTTTGATCCCGAGAGTGAGATTGCCACTACAGGACTGCGAGTGTCTCTCATCTGCCCTGTAAGTTTACAGTTATGTCTTTTTTGTTGCACTTTTAGCACCATAGAAGTTTAATAGATGTTACCGGAACGTGGAATGTTAGCTGACGTGTCTTTCATTTTTTATTCAGCTGGTGAAGATGAGGCTGGGAGTGCCATGCCGGGTGCTGACCTGTGCCCACCTGCAGTGTTTCGACGCTGTCTTCTTCCTGCAAATGAATGAAAAGAAACCCACATGGACCTGCCCTGTGTGTGACAAACCTGCTCCCTTTGAGCTCCTCACTATTGATGGGTAATTACACTACGTGCTCCATGACTTCTCTCTGAATCTGGTAATGGTGCTCACTGGAAGTGATTCGTGTTTGGTCCAGGCTGCTATCTGAAATCCTTAAAGAGACGCCGGAAGATGTTGAGGAGATTGAATATTTGACTGACGGCTCTTGGCGGCCAATCCGGGAGGACAAAGAAAAGGAAAGAGAGCGAGAGAACAGCCGCACGCCGGACTATCCAGTGGTGGATATATGTAAGACATCATTTTTTTGTTTAAAACAGATTTTATATAGACATAGCATTATGATTTAGGTAGTATTTAAAAACTATGAATTTATTCTCACCCCCCACTTAGTTATTAGTGTTTCCCCTGTCAATAGGAAAATGATATGAATAATTTGATATGAATGATATGAATAATTTCTGAAAAAAGTACTTGTAGATAAAGCAGGCATAAAAATTCGCTAATTGCATTCAAAGGATATAATTAAGATGTGAAAGTGACTTGAGATAAAATAAGCAATCTGCGATGATTGGTCAGATTGCCTGTCAATCACACTACTGGCGAAGGGTCAGTTGGCATTATTAACATTTAGCATATTTAATTTATTTGTATTTATTTGAATTTGTTTACAGCAGTTGAACTTGTTGTTCTAGGTGTTCCTGAGGCGAACGGTCACTCCCCAGCACACAGCGGTACAATCCAGACCGGGAAGTCTGGATCAAGTGGTTCGTCGGCAGGAACAGGCGGGACCAGCGGCGGGTCGGGACCAGCGGCCGTGGTGGACCTGACTCTCGACGACGACTCGGAAGAGGAAGGAGGGGGCGGGGCCGAGGACAGCGAGGACACTGACGACAGCCAAGACAGCCCTGCCCCTAAGAGGGGCAGATATAACTATGACAAAGATCTGGTTACCGCATACTGAGACTTATAGGATGTTTAGACTTATTGGGGGTGTAGATGGGATCTGAGCCTTGGAATTTTGAAAAATATGTCCCTTCTGAAAGCAGACACACTCATGCACGCTCACACACGCACTGCTGACCTCTGGAGCAGATGGGCATCATCTTCACATCCATGGAATATCCATAGATGCCCGTAAAGCCATTCCCTGTCATTTACTGCATCTTTATACTGTATTCTCCCTTTAAAGGCCATGGAAGAATAAGACCACCTTTGACTCTCTCAAATACTCTATTTCCGCTTTGTGTTTTGACAGGAATCACTTTAACAATCTTAGGCATTTAAGCTCTTACCTTTTATTTTTTTGTATGGAGTGGTTCGATACACCTAAGTGACAAGCCACAACATCTAAAATGAAAGTTCATTCCTTTTATAGCCATTAAACAACCACCCACAATCCATTGAGACGCATTTTCTGTTCTCACATCTCAAGATGTTTCTGTTATATGTTTGTTTTGATTTGAAGACATCATATCTGTCCCCTTTGTTTCAATTTGTCCATAGAAGTTGACAACCTACCTCAGTCTAAAACAGACTTCTCCAGAGGGTTATTTCAAGGCTGATAAAACCATGACATGATACTCCCTTTTCAAACCCTTTTGCTTTTCTTTGTAAGTTCAACAACACTGGAGAAGATCAAGCAATGCTTATTTTGTGCTTGCCCCTTTTGGCATCATATTAAAACGGTTCTGACTCGAAAAATGGGTTTCCGGTCACGTTTCTCAGTTGCTGACGTCACCCAGCGCATACTATGCATAATAGTTTAGGCCTGACTAAACGTAGTGCGCTCGTCACAAATCGGCACTTAGAACTGTGAGGACTTCAGAGGTAATGAGGCATTGACATCAACGGACCTTTGAGGTGCTGGTCAGCAAGTAAATATTGTACGATAGATGATGTAATAATGTATTTCTGATCATTTAATAGAATAATGCAGGTCTTGGATCGATGTCATTTAATTCTACTCCTTTTTTGTGTGAACAGGAAGTCACAACATGAGAAATGCAGAAATGAGGTTTTTGTTCTCTTCTAGACATGCCTAGTAAACATTAGGTTCACTTTGCAAGGGATGTTGATGGTATTGGCATTATACCAGAAATGTATATTCTGACATTATCCTGAAACTAACAATGTTTGGAATCTTTTCAGTTTTCTTAGTTTTGCAGTTTGACCTTTCCAGCTGTTTTATTTAATTTGTTTGAACCCATTGTATGCAGAATGACAGAGGTTAATTTGTGGAGGTTTTGAGATTTGTATAATGTCGTGTGGACTTGACCGGCTAGATCTTAAAGATGTGTTAATTCGGTTAGTGTTGAAATGAGTATTTATTGATTTAACCGTTTTGCCAGTTTTCATACTGTTTTTTGATTTAGCCTCTTTGCCAGTTTTATTTGAATAGAGTTTGTATTTGTGCATTGAGGCATTTTGCAGCAATGTCTTGCTTTTCAAAGTTTTTTTTGTAGGTGCAGCGATAGCTTGGTTTGAGGCTGGTTTCTATCAATGGAGTTTTCAGTATGTTGGTTTGTGATGGTAGATACGCTGTTTCTTCTCGCAGTCTGCTGTTGTCCACGCACATTTAGTTCTTTGCAACAGTCAAATTACACGGGGCTTAAGGTGGGACTATGCAGACTTGACCTAAACCACAAAGAAAACTTGGGCTAAATGACCAAACATAAATGGCACATTCAGGTGGTTGATCTGTTGAGGAGGACTCAGGGATGGCTTGTTAGCTCTACTTGTCTTTACAATTTCTTAGTTACATGACATTCAAACCAGGATCCTTGACCATCCGTTCAGAGATAAAGCAGTTCTGACTGCTTTGATCTGAAAAATAGTTTTGAAAGCATAGTCCGTTGTTTTGTTAAAGGGTTTTCCCCAAGGTTTCAGAAAAAAACAGCACCAGGACTTGCAAAGGTTTATTTAAACTAATCCTATGTTCTGACTTGAATACGCAGTACTGTATCCTATCTGTGCTTGGGAATGTCTCAACAGAAATATATTGCCATGAAGAAGATGAAATGACAGTTTTCAGTTTATCTTTGGGTCGGTCTTCCATTTTCTGTTCATAATACACCCAGCTTCTTTTTTTAATAGTAATCAGTGCTGTGGTTGACTTGACATTTATATATAATATGCCCTGATGTATTATGTTCCCCTCAATCTAAACACTTTTTTTCACATTTAAGGTAAGAAACCTCTTAAACATTAATTGTTAGATACATAAATCAAACTACTAGAGAACTGAGTAAAATGTACATTTGCTTACAGTTAAAAAGTAAATGGATGGCAATTGATAATTTATTTCCAGCTGAGAGGCAACATAAATGGCCTGTTTAGTCAGGTGATGTTGAAGTCTAAGGTTTTGTTTGATTAAGTGGTTCTTTGGGAATGGAGGCATAACCTCTACTTACAGTGCTTAAGACAGCATGGGCAGTGGCTTGCAGTTCTTGTTGTAAATGTTTTGTGTCTTTTTATATGTTCATATTAAAAGCCAATAAAATTAATAATATTTTATCAAGCTTTGAATTGCCTCCCGTTGCTGGGCACAAACATGTTGTTATTGGCTACTTAATACCCTTCGTAAGAGAAATGTAAATTGATGATCTGCTACGATGTCCACAACATGGGGTCTGGAGATGGAATCAGTTGTCCCTGTCCAAACTTTTAAACAAAAACTGTAAAAACTCTTAACATCTGTCAATTATGTGTGCAATTAATTAAAATGATTTAAAATCTAGAGTTTGTCTTTCAGTGATTTTAATTTCAGTTAATACTTCATAACTTTGATTTAAAGAATATATTTAGAATGTGTGCTAAGAAAAAAATACTAAAAAAAATAAGGTTACAGTAAAACAGTTATAAGTACTAGCAAGCATTCTCTTTGAAATTCATAAATACAGATTTAAAGATTTTGGTGGTAACCTGGTACTTTATTCTTTATAAATTGAATACATTGAGGTTTTTCTACTGATTTTGAAAGCTGCTATTATCAGGGAAATATTTGTTCTGTAATAGTTCTAAAAACTCCAGAAAGTTCCATAGTATTATAAGTCATATAGTTATTCAGCTGAAATATTAAATATTAGCTGTTATAAAATCATTTCAAAGACTTTGTCCAATAATCACAAATGACTCAGAGGACATTAGTCATGGAAAGAAAGGTCTGGGAAACTTTACACCAGAAACGAAACTAAATTAGTTATTAGCGTTTTCTTAAAGGATACTTTGGGGATGTTCTTCTGTATTGTGCTCAAAATATTACATTTTTAAATATTGTGAACATATTAAAAATATACTCCACAGATAACACAGTTCTTCGGTGAACCGCTAGATGTTGCGCTCGGACAAATAATCGTCCGTCCTTTTCAAATCTCGCGATAACTTTAGTACTCTGACGACGGTCTTCGCGAGAGCTTGTGGACGCTTCCTCTTGGTTGGAGAGCGTCGGCTTCCTGACTGGACTTTTTTTTTCACCCCTCCTTTTTCTTGAGGGAAATTTCAAAGCGAGTTTTAAAGGAACGAAACCACGCGTCCTGAGGGCCAAACAATTTCGGACAGCTTTACGTGGGCAGTCCCGTGTCTGTGAACGAGAGGCCTAACTTGTCTTTTGCCGCCGCATGTCTGTGGGAGCGCTCGCGAGTCAGAGGCCGTATCCAGCGATGCACGAGCTCCAATAAACTGCTTTCCTTGCACCCTTCATGCACTTGTGCGCCTACCGCACTGACTCTTCCGACTTGACACCTTTATTCCGTTTGATGCAGCTTTTGGAGGTATGACAGGCTGTTGAAATTTGGCGCTGAAAGATCTCAGAAACTTCTGTTGCTACTGTAAGGGTTTTGAGTGCTCAGCAGACACTTGTAGTTTGAGGGATTGCATGTAAACAGAGGCGACCTGGTTGTTCCCTTTGATATCGATAGCAGGGAAGTATGGCACCCAAAAAAAAACCTCTCCCCTTGATGATAAACCCCGCAGGAGGGGGGCAGTCCACCAACATAGACGCTGCATCAGAGTGAGTAGATCATATGTTATATTTGACTCTTGTTTGGTTACTTCAGTGTGTCTCACCTTAAGCTGTTCTCTGGTCTTCAGGGCTAACTTGGAGGCCTTGCAGAGAAAGTTGGGCGAGCTGGATTTGGATGAGCAGCAAAGAAAGCGCCTTGAAGCTTTCCTCACCCAGAAAGCCCAAGTGGGAGAGTTAAAAGATGAAGATTTTGACGCCTTATGTGAACTAGGCGCTGGCAATGGTGGGGTGGTCCACAGAGTCCGTCACAAGCCCTCAAGACTTATCATGGCCAGGAAGGTATGTGATCACCTGCTGCTGTTTATTGGTTACTGTATGTTATGTTGTGAAAGACTGAATAACTGTGTGTCTTTTACAGCTTATACATTTGGAAATCAAACCATCCATCAGGAACCAGATTATACGAGAGCTTCAGGTTCTACATGAGTGTAACTCACCATATATTGTAGGGTTTTATGGTGCCTTCTACAGCGATGGTGAAATCAGCATCTGTATGGAGCACATGGTGAGAAAACATACCTGGGGCTGATTTTGTAGTTCATTCAAAGTGCTAAAAGATTAAACATTTTTTATTGATTTGTAGTGTTCTAAGATTAAGATTTGTATAGCAAGTGTTTTTGCACTGAAATATATCTGTCCACAGGATGGAGGCTCCTTAGATCAGGTGCTGAAGGAAGCCAAAAGAATCCCTGAGGAAATTCTTGGCAAAGTTAGCATAGCTGTAAGTGTTGTTATCTTTTATGTTCTTCGTTGCTGGTTTGATAATAACCTTCTCTCTAAGAATTGGTTAAAATTAGTATGTTAATTATGTTGACTAGTACTTTTATCTGTGTTGTAATTTCTTGTTTTGCCTTAGTATCTGTAATGATGGTGCTTTAAAGGGGATAAGTTCAGGGACACAATTTCTTGGAGGGGGTTAAGCCCGTTGTCACTCTTTCCAAGAAGTTGCTCTAAATTGATTGTCTTTAAGCCCTGCCACTACAGCCACGCAATGCTTTTGTAACAAGTTCAGCGTCCTCACAATAATACATTTAAGGCAGTTACTGTCTGACTTTAAATTTCCTGCTTAGAGTAATGCAAAGAACTAGAGTTATCTTATGTTTGTAAGAACTGTAATAGAGTTGTGCAATGAAGGGTTATATTTATTTGCCCTATTAATTTGTATAATATTTATCAGTTATTCTCTGGAATTGCTGCGGTTGGCCTCAATATATCTCTAAGGTATAGGAAAATATGTTGTATATAGTGTGTGATCTCTTTCTAGTTGAAATTACTAATTTCTTTGTACTTAATACTGTAAACCAACTTCTTGTAATTTTTCTGTTGCTGTAAATTAAAGAAATGTTTGACAAGGACAAAGTTTTGGACACTGTTAGCTTCCTGGTTATGTATATGGTGTTACTTGTCAGCTTGTTGAATAATGTTCTAAAATGGAACATTGGAATGGAATATTCTGAAATCTAGACTTTTAGGAAGTCTAGAAGTCTTAATGAAGACGTAGTTAATGTTAAATTATCAGATTGTTGTGATACTGTGCTATTAATATAGAAAATGAAAGTTACAGATAACAACCTGCTCTTCTTGTTTTTGTGTTTCTATCAAAAGCCAAATAAAAACAAGGGCACAGAACCTCCTTCATAACATGTCTGGCACCAGTACGCACAAACTGCAACATAATAAAGCCGTGACCACACCCGCAGATGTGCAAACTCTGTCAGAGTTATCAAAATGTACACGTTTTTCAACGCATCATTTATCCTTTTATTTTTTTAATCTGAACAGGGCAAAAATTATTTAAGACATTGTTTTAAATGTGATCAGATTAACATACATGAAGACCAAACCAATGTGTGGAATCTGTTTCTGTGCTGTTTATTGGATGTACAAGTGATTGCATCACGAAGCAGAAGTTGCTTTATAAAGACTAGCCTATGTAACGTTCGGTGTTTTAAGGAAGTTGGATACCCTGTTGACAGTTGAACAATAAACCCCATTGATGATATTTGCTGATGACGCCTTTCTAATTCTTTCCACAGGTACTCCGAGGACTTGCCTATCTACGGGAGAAGCACCAAATAATGCACCGAGGTACTCTCCGAGCAACATTCCTAGCTAATATCTTAGAAACGTACGTGTGTGTACACGCGCAGGACAGGGGCAGGAAGTAGGCCCCTTAATGCAGCTGTTGAAATGTAATAAGAAGCTTAAAAATGATTATTATAGAGAGAGATTAGTCCTCACTTTTTGAACGGTACTCTGATTTCACCCAGACTCCCTCTGGAGACTTAATCAAACTGCTAACCTCGACTTTGTATGCACTTTTTTTCTTTCAATCAAGAAGCACCAGTGTTGTAGAAATATCTTCAGAATATTCCAGTGTGGCCCAATCAACATTTGAACGATAATACTGTTGAAAGATGCAGTGTAAAACTGTATCAGAGAAAAACATTGAAATGGCTAAGCAAATGAGGGTCTGGTGGAACCAGGCTGGGTTAGTCAGGGAGGGTCAGGCCTGTAGTTGTGCTGTTGTGGCAAGGAACATTCGCTCACAAGGAGCTGTCGAAGGGCCCAGCCAGTAATTACAGCCTCTTGAATGTGATTACATGGCAGCCGCACCCTGCAACCCCCTCCCTTCTTTTTCCTCTCCCACTCTCACCCCTCTGTCCCCTCCCAGTGGGTGTTAGGGCTGAAGGAGGACCCTCGATGTGTGGAATCATTGCATGTCCACACTGTTATTTGCTCCTGTTGCCCTGTATTTAAAGAGTGGGAGAAAGAGAGCGCAAACTGTTTTGTGTCATTACTCTCTGTTGCCATGTTGTCCAAGCTAGTATGCAGAGTATCTTGTGAAATGTTTTTGCTGGGCGTGCGGGAGAACGGGCATTTGAATGGGGCTTGAGGAAGAAAAGGCAGGTGGTGCTGCTGGGATTTGGACCCGGGCCTTTTCTTCCTTCTCCCCAGTTTCATCATCTCTCCAACTAACATGGTCTCTCTGGTCCCTGTAGACGTTAAGCCCTCCAACATCCTGGTGAACTCGCGCGGCGAGATCAAACTGTGCGACTTTGGCGTGAGTGGCCAGCTCATCGACTCCATGGCCAACTCCTTCGTTGGAACACGGTCGTACATGTCGGTGAGTCACCCTCCCACTTCCCTCCCCAACCACCCGCCCTTCTCATTCCAAGAGCTGAGCCAGTGCCCAGGATTCTTCCATGTGGCGAGGAGGAAGACGCTGCCAGGTTTAAGCCCACTCCTCCTGGCCACCTGCAGGGTGCAGGGCCCCACCCTGCTATAGCTTTTGACTTGCTCTCTGCTCTTTGCCTCGACAGCCGGAGAGACTCCAGGGCACACACTATTCTGTTCAGTCAGACGTGTGGAGCATGGGCCTATCGCTGGTTGAGCTGGCTATTGGACGCTACCCTATCCCCCCACCCGATGCCAAAGAACTGGAGGCCATTTTTGGCCGGCCAGTACTGGATGCAGGTGGGGCAGAAGGCCACAGCATGTCCCCAAGATCCAGGCCTCCAGGACGACCAGTCAGCGGTAGGACCTAATTTTGTTTTCCTAACACTTCAGGATAGTAAAGTGAAGTTGATACAATATTACCATTGCTTTCATCAGTTTTGTGAAACATAAGCAATGCATTAAAACTCTTTCATAGATGCCACATCTATGTAACATACATATTTTAGTTACATTTATTTAGCCTTGGAAATTTTCTTTCTCTCAGGACACGGAATGGACATTAGGCCGGGCATGTCTATATTTGAGCTACTGGACTACATTGTCAACGAGGTCAGAGAATTTGCTTTGCCTGCAACTTTTTTAGTGTCTTTACTTGCCTTCTATAGTATATTTTATATAGCAGTTTCACTCTAGTATTTTTGCTTTGTTTCCCATCTGCATCTGCAGCCACCACCCAAGCTGCCCCATGGCATCTTCACCACTGACTTTGAGGAGTTTGTGACGAAATGGTGAGCCCCTGTAATTTATCTCTACGGTGTGCAATGGTTTGGTTGTTAAGTCAAAAAGGCTAATGTGGCATCAGTCTTGAAAACAAAGCTACGTCTGAGCTGTGGCACGGTGGTACTGTTGGTTCAGACCTGGACTGTGCTGTTTCCCAGTCCCACTAATTTTTGTTGTAGAAAAAACAAAAAGGTTATATTAGGTTTTAGCAAGTGAAACTCCATTTTTTGGCTCCTTACAGATTTCAGATATAACATTGTGTTGGTTTGTGGTTATGGGTTTGTCATATTGATGGTTTCTTGTGTTTTACAGCCTCATTAAGAACCCAGCTGACAGAGCTGACCTCAAGATGCTAATGGTACGTAAGTTTCTATTTATGGTAGCTTAAATTGAAGAAGAATCTTTAGTACTATACTGACTTAGGACAGTCACAATAACATATGGCAAGTTAGTTTAGAGGCCCTTAACAACATCTAGAAACAAAACAACATCAAAGGGGAATAGCTTGGTTTGAGTGGGCCTTAGCTAATACTGCTGGATAAATCTCACTTGAAGAACGAAAGCTCTTTGGAGTGAAAGACATGTTTGAAACACACATCCAAAGATGTGTGGTTGCCGATTTTTGGCCACGTTTGTACAGCAAGTAACTCGAGTTAAGACTTGAAATGAAGTTGAAATGTTCTCCCCCTCCCACTCATATGGGAGCTTGAGCCAGTTCTAACGTTTGTAGTTACTCACTACAGGATATCACAGTGTATTAAGTAGGATCATCTGTCAGAGAATTTTACTTTACTGATGTGTAAGTAATGATAATCATGGCAGAATTTTTATGCATATGTTAGATTTGCCTTATGAACCCATTGAAAATATAAAATGGTGTCTAATGTTTAACCGTTACTGCCAAAAGCAGTTGATCGTGTAATGCTTGTATCCAGGGCCACACGTTCATCAAGAGAGCCGAAGTGGAGGAGGTGGATTTCGCTGGATGGTTGTGTAAAACCATGGGCCTTCACCAGCCCAGCACGCCCACTCACAGCGCCTTAGTAACACTTAGTAATTCGAATGAATATGGAGATTAGAGTCACTTAAGTGGCTGTCTTTTTAAAGTACAGATTATTCAGGAATGTGTCCAAAATGGGTAAAGATCATCTGGGTTTTTGTTCACACAATAGCTTTCATTATTAATTTTATGATATTTGTTTTTCAGTGTCAGTGTATAAATTCATATGTTATGCTTTGTTGCTGAAGTGGTATTCACTGGCAGTGATCGTTACACTGTGCAAAACACACAGCCTGGTCCGGTGATAAACATTTGAGAATCAACTGCCGTTTGCATAAAAAAAATAAAACCAAAGAGGGCTATTATGGAAACTCATACAAGTTTTTTAATTATGAAAGTGACTATAAAATCATACGGTGGCAAAATAGTCAACCCACAGGCATGTGTATTGGTGTTCACCTCTTGTATTGCAGGTATCAGCGTTAGTGCATGGCCAGAGTTGTCATGCCAAGCGATGGCCACGCTGTAAGTTTGCACATGCTAGCAGTTAAAAGAAACGTATGCATAATTAGAATTCCCTGTGCCCCACTGCAACTCCTTTGAGGTAGTTCAGCGACTTAGTATTCATTAAACTATATTGTTTTTTAGGGTAAGACCTGGATACTGTTCAGATTATGTAATTGAAATATAAACACATGTATCCTTTTTTTAGTTCCCTTAACACTGGGTCTTAAAAATGCTTGCTAAAGAAGTCTTTCTTATGGTGTTGTATCTTCATAATCAGTTTGCTTGAACGGTTTCTGGCTTTTTTTTCTTCAGCTTAAGTGATCCTCAGAAGGCAATATTTGGGAAAAATATTGTTTAATTCATGCTTCAGTGTTTTGTTTTCTAAAGTTTTTTTTATTAGTGCTTGAGTATAACCAGGGTTGCTTTCGACATTACAATGATTTTCCGCAAGAGCCCTAGAACCCTGTGAATACATCTAAGCTACTCCAACCAAGTCCAGAATATGTTCACTCTGAGACCGATCTTCAGTGGTATAATTATAAAATGCAAAGTAACGTCTCAGGCTGCCATGTACAGTGCTATGCAGATTAAATGAACCTCAGCAGATTATTGACATTATTTGGTCTTACAAATACACGGGTGTTACAGATGGGCATTGTGAAACATGGCTAAAGCCCACTCTGGATAGCTTGGTTAGTGGATAGCTTGGTGTTTCTCTCTCTCTAGTACTTTTCAGTAACATTGAAACTGTATTACTCGCACACTGGTATTCAGCTTTGACCAAGTGAATGCGTCATCACACTTGTGTATAAAAATATATGTACAGTACACATGGTACTGTTTTTCAGTCTTAAAATAGCATTTTATGTGTTTTTCTTTTGAATAGTGTAGAGAAGAGGATACAAGTCATTTTATTACTGTATGGAATGTGTTGGATACAATTCTAATATAAAAATAAAAATTATTTGTGAATGATTATTTTGCTGCTGTTATTCTTGCTTTTGATTAATGGCAGGTTTATGCATATTATCTTCTGAAATGTTAAAAATTATTTTGATGAAATATTTACGCAATAAGGCTCTTGAATCACAGCTTAATGGTGCTTTTGGGCATCATGTAAGGTTGTCTGGAAGTTTTCAAAACATTAAAGCAAAATCATTAAGAGGTATTCTTCTAGAAGCTATAGTCTTTGACATGTAAACTAATTGTTACATTTTAAGGATATGTCACATTGGAAAATTTGGAGTTATCACATAGAATATTTAAAGTTACTGTTTAATTTACCTGACACCTATACAAATTTCAAACATTCTATTAATAGGATTGTGATGCATTTTAAAAAAACTAGTCAGACAATGTTTCACAGCACCCAAAAAAGGAATGGGCAAGTTGTCATAAACCAAGCTGCAGAGGCACGTTTTATATAACATTTTGGCAACCGCTCCTGAAAATGTTAATAGAAATATCAGTGTAGTAACTTGTGACTATTAAATTCCACTAAGCATTAAAAAAAAGCTACTAACGCCTATATTTAAAGTACCCCTGCTATACTGCCCTCTGTGGCTGGTGTGTGTTAGGTCAACCTGCTGGTTTCCAATTTAACGCTGCTGCATTTAAGGGCAATACAGTGACATACACAATTACGCTCCTCTGCGTCCACTCCCAGTTTTATGGGAGAGTCTTCGTTTGTATAGTCACTCGCAGGGAGGTCATATGTACTGCTCCTTTTTTGAGAAACTCTCAGTTGGGTAACAGGTATACTGGTGAATAGGTGTTTTAATCGGTGGACTGTAACCCATGTCTCTCCTGCTGATCGACTGTACTCATCATCCTACTGAATATGATTTTGGTGAGTATGAAATGTCAGTACTTGTTTGGTTGCTTAGGTTTACTAATTACGAATAGTTTACTTGTGGAGTATTTGATTGTTTCGTTTTCAAAGCTGGAGGTGAAGGTGTGAGAAAGGTAAAGAATAGTGTCCCTTCTCACTGAAAGACCCCTTGAGAGTAGGTGCACTTTGTGAGCTGTATTAATCTGAGACAGTGGAGGGTGTGTATATGTGTTGCGGGGGGGAATGCTGGCAGACCCCGAGTGTCCTGGAATGTGCCATGGCTTGTTTGGGGTGGGACTCCATGACCTCAGGCAATGGGATGGGTGGGTGCGACTGCATTTACACACAGGGGAGAGAGCAGGACGGTTAACTCTCATAATTTGGGCAAACACGCTCACCCAAAGTACATTTGTTTGAAACTTTGAACAAATTCAGGCTGATTTTACAGGACACCCTTGTGAACTCCACCACTGTGTTTATATGATGAGTGTTGATGAGCGTTATTGCACGATAACAGCCTTTTACTGTATTCCCCAGAGAGGAACAGAGGAGAGCAGAGCAGCATGGGGGAATGCTGTTTCTTTAAGAGAGAGAGGGAGAGCGAGAGAGAGAGAGAGAAAGGGAGGGACCTCTTTGCCCTCCAGAAACCAGGAAGGGAATTGAGTTGATCTGCTGGTGCTTGGTTAGCGCATACGGAGCTTTGAACAGCAGGGACAGCTAAGAGAGAGAGTGCGAGCTCCATAGAGGAGGAGAGAAGAGGAGGGCAGAGCTAACCCATAACAAGCACCACCACGGCCATCACAGGTGAGCTTGCTTGTCCCCTGTGTTGTGTTTGCCCAGGGCCTGTCGACCGAAGGGAGCAAGGCAGAGGAGGAAGGAATAAGGGAGGGGGACAGAGAGAAGAGAGAGGTTGGGGGGGGGGTGGGAGGGGGCTCCCATGCCAGTTAGAAATGATTCCTCTTTTTTTGTTCTTTAGAACTGCTGTTGTTCACCATCTGTTCACAGGCATTGTTTTAATAAACTTTATGCATAGGTTCTAGTTGCTAACTTTGTTGTTGTTGTTTATGGGGGCAGTCCTTAAGGGGTGTGTTCGATGGGGGTTAGAAGTGTGGCGAAGGTAGTGCACTTGAAGGAAGGAACTAAAACTAATTCCATAGGACAAGGTACAGTGGTGCGCACCAAGGCCAGTTTTCTTGGTTTGTTGTCATTCATTCAGGAAAACGAAATCTGGTAACTTATATGAAAGCTTTATTTCTATCTTAAATTATGCTAGCAGTGTTTACTGTTGTGATTAAATATTTTGGGGGTGAAAGTCTCATTTGGGTCAAGAATGCTTAAGTTTTAGCATAAGTTCATGCATAATGTATAACAGAATTGCAGTAATATTTGTAGATGGTCCTCTCAGTTGTGTTTGGATCCCTATATTTTTTTTTACCAAGGTACAGGGCTTGGTGCTGCTTGTTGGCTGAGCTGTACTTTTAATACCTGGCATCCTGCTAGCAACACACGGTAGTGTATAATTCAGCTCTGAATGCTTACGTTGAAGCAGGCTCAGAGATGTGGGGGTGGTAAAAGTCGACAGTGTGGGACTTGTAGTTCATAGCTATGGCCTGGAAGCAGGTACAGTAGCACTTTGGAACTCCACATCCCAGAGTCCTTTGCCCTTGGCCATACAGGAAAAAGAACAGCCGGTAGCCTATCCTAGTGGGGAGGTGTGGTGATTGAGCAGCTTGGCAGCCAATCGCACAACTGGAAGTGAAGCCAGAGCAGTGGGCTGAAAATAGAGTGGGGGAGTTAGTAGTGCCTGCCTGTGTGGGATCAGGCAAGGGCTTGCCTGTGTAACTAGGGCCGCTCGTAAGTTTCCTGTCTGCAATTGCTCCAGAGCAGGGCCCTGCCCAGACACAGAGGCAGGCAGACAAGCAAGCAGGCAGGGGGAGACTGAGCTGACCCAGAGGGAAGCAAAATTCTGGCCAGCCGGTAAGAGCTCCAAATGCACTCTCACTCTCTCTGGTGTCTGAGAATGGGAAAGCAGGCTAGAAGAGAAATAATGGAATCTTAAGGGGGGAAAGAGAGAGGGACTTTGCTTGATTGAGTTCAGAGCGCTTGACCCACTTGCAGATGGCACAGAGATGGAAAGTGGAGGCTGCTGTGTTAAGGTACAGCTTGACGAGGTTCTGTCCTGTGTGTTTTACTTTTCAAGTACTTTTTTTAACTGAACTGTATCATCGTTTTAATTCCTATTTTTACCTGATCCGATCAGTATACATTTAAACTGACGATTAAATAAAGGATATTGTTAAGCACATGCAAATGCGTTTAAACTTTGTCAAAAACTTAGGTTGGTAAAAGATGGCTTGCTGGTTTATAACTTTGGTATCTCTGGTAGACTACAAAACTATTTAGAATAGCTTAATTTACTTCAAAGACATCCTGCCCATTGAAATCTCCAAGAACACTGGACTTCGGAAAGTTTTGCCTCTTCTTTTGGCAGTTTCCATGCAGGCTACTCTGCACCCTCATTCTTTTTATAGCTGTGCCATAATGCACAATCATGTTCTCCTCCGTTGCAAAGGGTCTTTAGAAGGGTCCCATGACTTGTCAAAATTGTAGCTTGCATATGTCCTGGACTCAAAGGCGTTGCAGGAAACTGCAGTGTCTCTTGTATTCAAAGATGTATGCAGATCATTTCCAACCCATACTTGCTCGACTCGTTTTCACTGGTGCGGGTACAGGGAGGGCGTAAGGGGTATTTTTATTCACTGATGACGCCCAGTGTCTGAATAATGCACAGACAAGGCTCCTTGTCTCACTGGGGTGAGGCTGTTCTTTATTGTCTGTTGCTTGTTTAAATGGCAAAGAGATTTGTACCCACCATAAACCTGTTAACTCTATGTATAGTTAAATGACCTGACAGGGTCATTTCAGGTCAGCATTTACGACAATAAGATATGTGTGAACTTCATGCTAACATGTCAACCAGTACTTTTTTGTCTGCCATATCTTTTTTCACTGCATATTTCCCTTGTTACATATGTTGGAATGTGAACATTTTCAAAGTTTAGCTCTATTTTGTTTTAAAAAGTTTTGATATGCCACTGTGACTAACTTGTAACTGCAAGATTGATACGTAGTGTGAATTAGTTTTGGATTAAGTTTGATGTACTGATGTATAGTAAACACTGAACTGACATTTAAATGCTAATACTAACTATATGCAAACATCGAACGACTGCAGGTTTGGGGATGGGGCAATAGAAGTTTTTTTGCTGATTTTGCTAGTACATTTTGACCAAAGAGTAAGATTAAGGCTACAGTAATTTGTGAGTTTTAGAATTCCCTGTCTATGAGGTTTATTTTTATTACATTTATGGGGGGGTGGCAGTGCTTGGGTGGGCCATAGTGAAGCATTTTTAAGTGATCAAATTAAAGACTCTGATGCTGGGAGATGGGCTGCCGCAAGCTAGCGTCACTATCGGTAATCAGAGAGCTCGTCTCATTATTCTCTCATTGCACTCTTTAAAGGGCCTTCTTCCACTTGTCCTTATCTGACGGGTCTGTCAACATGATAAGTGAGGCCTTCTTTTTGGTTTCCTTGACAGTAACATGCAATACAATTGCTGTACGTTTATGCTTTCATCCCTGTTCCCTATTGTGGAGCTCGACCTCCAGCAGGTGGAGGAGTCCTTGACATACTTACCCCGGTGTTATCGTTGAGAGATATGCTGTGAGGTAAAGCTGAAAAAAGGAATCATGGGTGGGTTGTCATGTCTTTTTGCCTCCTCAGCAGAGGCAAAAGAGAGAAGTGGAAGCTGTGGTGGACTGGTGGTGGAGTGTGCAGTGCAGTGTCTGGGAGAGCTGGTCATCTGATAACAGAGCGGGTTCTGTTACACCATCACCAGAGTCACGCAGGAAGTCTCCTTCCGCCCAACTGGCTGGGCTGCCGCCGCAGCAAAAGAGTTTGAGACACAGGCTGTAGCCTCAGCACAAGGACACTAGAAGGGCTGGTGTAGAACTGCCGCCATTAGTCCATTTTGTTTCTGTCACATGTTGGTTTGCCTTCTCTTTCCTTGTTTTTTGGCCCAGCCGCTGATTGTCTAAAAGACTTAGAGAAGCTGTGGGCAGCTGCAGATGCAGGGAGTTAGGCCTGGAAAAGTTTGGTCAAGCTATGAGGGGGTGTCATGGCATTTTCACACGTGGGCTTTATCTTCCAACAAAGCTGCTGCTAGTTAAGAAGGATCATAGACATGTTCTTGCATTTAAAGTTAGATCTCCTGATTCATCTGCTTTACTTTTCGGCATGTACTCTTCCACTAACTGACATACTTCCTGGAAACAAGATCTTGATTTTTAACCATAAAACAAACAAGTTTCCTTGTACTAAATGGTGTGTTGATTTCTATAACATACAGATTGATATATATCAATAGATACATAATTTATAAATAATTGTGTATAAATAATTTACAAATTTAAAATTGACAGATTTTGATTTTTTTTTTTTGCTGGTTTTGAAAAAAAAGAATTTATGTTTGGATAGGGAGCATTATTATGTGCCTACAGAAGGCTCCAGAGACCACAAAAAGTTGTGTCGACTCACAATTTGTGTGCACTTGCTTCAAGCTGCCTCACCCAATACCTTTCAGGGGGCATTGTGAATACAAGTCTGGATTTTTGGCAGCCTACTGACATATCTCCAATGAAACAGGCCGGCACCACAAGTGCAGTTTTATCAGTTTTTCGCCCACTTCCTGCTTGCTCTTTTTGCAACCAATCATGCTTCCCTAGCCAACACTGGCAGTAGTGACTCATTTGCAGGGCCTTGCTCAAAATCCTGTTCTTCTTGAAACCAGTGTAGCGTGTGGTCCTTAGGCCACATGGGGGTCAGGAGCCATCTGGATTGTAACAGCCTCAGATATGACTTGGAGAGTGGGGGGTAACCAACACTACCCA
>JAZGTK010000605.1:22150-59806 GCA_036877625.1 Ambastaia sidthimunki
CTGCTTGCTCTTTTTGCAACCAATCATGCTTCCCTAGCCAACACTGGCAGTAGTGACTCATTTGCAGGGCCTTGCTCAAAATCCTGTTCTTCTTGAAACCAGTCAGCCCCTTTCCATGTTTACGATTATCCGGTAATACCCTCTCTGCCTTGACCTTGAACTCTGTCAACCTAGTGTTGTGTAGTGACTCCCCTTCCCTCCCTCATGAGACAAGGAGGAGCTAATCACACACACATTCATTCGCATGCATATTGAGGGATACCCTTTGTAAATTTGCATCTTAACTTATGTATTAGCAAATAATTCTAAGTAGAACTCATGTGTTTGCCCTAGTTGAGATGTCAGTTTTCGGTTTATATCAGCATGTAGATGTATTGTTTGGTATCCTCTGCTTGATTAGCCTTGCTTTAGAGTAAGTTAAGGAGAAAATTAGCTGCATTCCAAGAAGTTAATCACCAAACACATTAAATACCCTTGACACGGTTTGATTGACATTAGCTTCCTCTTGATGCTTGTAAAACAAATTTACTTGCCGTAACTAGTTAGACAAAACTGAACTATTTCTGGTCAACAATAATATTGTAATATTAAGCAAAATCTGTAAACATAATGTAAATGTCATACTTAGAAAGATTACTAGCTAATTACATTTCAATGCTAATATCGTTTACACTTTTTTGTTGAGACAGTTTGACAGTCCCTGAAATCTATTCCTAAAAGCTGTTGGGAGGGGCTGTTAGGGGAGGGTGGGGGCTGGGGTGGGATGGGTATTTGCAGTAACTTGTGGTTTGACTTGCAAAGTAGCTGATGCCTGTGCGTGCGGCCAGCAGAAGAGGTCTGGAAATGAGACGTTGGGGCCGTTGCATGGCCCCTGTCACCCAAAGCCATGAATAAGTGATGATGAATGTTGGGAGCCCTGAGAAGGTGTCAGGATCAGGTTTGTTTGCACTGTTTCCTCTTTCTTTTCAGCTTTGCCCTGGGTTTATTCAGGGACATGGATGCTTTACCAACATGCTAAAGTGCAAAGATCTGACTTCTGAGTGTCCATTCAGAGAACTCCATTTTATTACCAAAAGTATTCTTGCCCCCTCTCTAAAAAGTATGAATCATAGATTTTCTTAAACTATTTATTTTAATCAGACAATTTACCCTGATTGATAAATTACTTGTTTTATAACTGCCAGACACTTATTCAGTAATCTAACATTGAGCTTAGTCATGAATTATTTAAATGCTCTGCAATAAAACTTGAAGAAAAAGATAGCACCTGTTTGTTAAGCGGTTGGGGGTTTATCAATGTCAACTGAAAACCAAAGAGAAAACTGTGTGGTATCAAGGCTTGGCGCTCATCATTTGGCTCAAAGGTAAAGGAAGAGACAGAGAGAGAAGGGCTTAAGCCAATGGCTTATGGGCATTACCATCCAACTTAAACAAGTCAAGACATGGTCCAGTGGGGGGACTATTATTGGAATGGCTTCACTGTGGTGTGCTATATAGAAGTGTGTAGTGCATATGTGCCCTACTTTATGGCAATTGCAACATATTCCAACACTGAACTATTTCACTGTATGTGCTAAAGTCAGATAGCGTATGAAAACAACACAGAGATAATAATGCAAGTAAGACTGGTAGTGTGGGTTGGATTTGCTGCTGTGTTTTACCCTCCCACAACCTCTCTAGCACTATACCAATAGTGACCTGACTTTGTGCCAGCTTTCTAGGTGTGGAAGAAGGCAGTTTTATGGGAAAGAGAACTAGCAGCCAGGTTAAGCAGGTCTGCATACATACCAAGGGGCTTGATCTGAAGGAATGTCATTTCAATGCATTGCTCTTATAGAGAATAATCCCCCCTGGCCTCACCCCCTGCTGGGTCACTCTAACAGATGGAGGGGCGGGGGGTAGTCAGGCTGTTTGGCTTTTGCATGTAAGTGTGTGCGTTCCAATGGACAAATCAAGAAGAGTTGCTTTCCAAAACCCCCCTCCCTCTACCCTTGCTTGTACTGCAGTCGATCATTTTAATCCCCCCCCACACACACACGTGAGCAGAGGGACGGCCTTTCCTGAAACTTGGCACATAGTGCAGGGTGGGGTAACCGGCTCAGACCGGATTGACAACCTCCCTGTTTAATACTGTTCCCTTGCAGCCCTGCGTTTGTCGTCCTCTTCCTCTAGTGTTTTTTTCACTCAGGCCTGTAGTTGGCAACCCACTGCCCCCGCCCCCCACCTTAGCAGCCAACTGACATGCCACTGACTTCACATGATGCTCAGCCCTACTGCACTATGCACCATGCATTCCCCCCAGCAGAGCTGCACCATGCAGAATCTCCTTTCCTACTGCCATCATGCCAGCAGGCTTGCCACCCTCTGACGTGCTGATACAGTTTAATTGAGTCAACACCCTGTACTGATTGCTGTGAACTAGAAGGCACTTTAGTTTTTTCCAACATGTTAAAATCACAATGACAAATAAAAAAAACAACAGCAGCTTCTTCACAGTAGCACAGGAGGTGTTGTACATGGCTATGGGACTGTGGATTTTTTAAATTTTTGTTTTTTGTTTCATGCTGTTTGACAGTCATAAACAAACATTTTTTTCACTGAGCATATTAAACTTTTTGCTTAGCTTTTTTGACATAACTAAACAGCTTATTGATAAAGTTAAGCTAACATTTCAAGCAGTAAGAAACAAGAACTGTATACATAAAAGTGTGTTCTGTTAACAACATTCTATCGACTTTATGATTTAGACTATTACCCTCATTTTAATGTTCACACCAGTTTCCTCCTTGAATAAATGGTCTAAAATGTCTGTATGTCAACTAACTCACTGTATTTACTTTCCTTTTTGTTATTAAATAATTAAAGAGATCTACAATTTTTTTAAAGCCACATTAATTTGAGGCTTATGTTTTCAGTTTAGATAATCTTGACCAGTGGTCTTTTGACTCATTGTAGTGTAGCAACCGTTTGGCCACTATCTGTTAGTCTCCCTGCCTCATTTGCATACAGGACTTGGTAATCCTACCCTGGATGGTAATAAAGTGCAGAAAGACGAGACAGTATCTGCAAGGCACTGCCTCAAATGGTGGCATTTTCATTTCCAATAATTGCATATCTAGTTAATAAAATAACACCTGTTATTACTCTTTGAATTTCTCAGACAGGCAGACGGGCAGACGGCAGGACGGACGGACGAGCGGCGGCTGCGATTGGCGGCTCGGCGGCAGGCTGGTGGAAAATGTCGTCGGGAGCTGGTGGGCGGGGAAGACGACAGGGGAGGGCCTGTGGGAGTGCAGGTGAGGTAGAGGAAGGCCCAGTGGGTATCCCTTTTCCTGAGCACAGTGCTGACCTGCTGGGCAGTCTCAACCGGCAACGGCTTAGTGGGATGCTGTGTGATGTACTGCTGGTGGCCCAAGAGAGAGAATTCCCTGCCCACCGCTCCGTGTTGGCCTCCTGTAGCACCTACTTCCACAAGCTTTTCACCTCGGGTCTGGCTGCTGACCGCGAGAGAGTCTATTCGCTGGACTTTGTGCGGCCTGAGACACTGGCCGCCCTCTTGGAGTTTGCTTACACGGCCACACTCACAGTCAGCCGCAACAGTGTGGTTGACATCCTAAGTGCTGCCCGTGTGCTAGAGATCTCACCCGTCCAAGACGTCTGCACACACCTGCTGGACACCAAAGTGCTCTCCCCGCCGGTGAGTAACCTATAATTTTAAAACTTGACTGCTTGATCATTTAAAAATGTTTGATGTCATGGTAAATACCCATTCCTTTTTGCAGGCGGGCAGTGAGCAAGAAGATGAGGAAGAGGAGGAGCGAGAAAAAAATGGAAAAGAGCAGGGCATCCGGCTGCGTGCCCGGGAGTACCTGGAGTACTTTCAGAGGGGGGCGCATTGGGGTAGCAGCTGCAGTACGCCAGAGCTCAGGGACCTGCCCGCACACCTGCACTTTAGCCAACGGAATGGCACCGACAGCAATGGAACGCCTGCTGGCCCTGCTGACTATTACTCCCCACTGGCCCAGGCCTTAGCGCAGCCAACTCGTGACCCAGAAGACGAAGATGTTGATGAGGAACGCCAGAATGGAGCTTTGGCTCTAGCTCGAAGAAAAGGTGCTGAAGCTCTATTGCCCTTTTATGCTCCCACTCAGAATGGACATTTTTACCTCCATCAGTCAGAGCCCAAATCAGAGAGAGAGGTGGAAGTGCCAGGAGAGCGGGAGCAAGGCCCAGCCAGTACTTTGCTGCAACAGATGATGGACTCCTTGGAGCAGAATAGGGCAGGTGGTGGGGGTGAGGAGGACAGGCCAGGGAGTGAGGAGCCGGCTGTTGAGTTTTACTTGAAGTACTTTAATAGTGTGCAGCAAGAGGAGGTCACCAGTGCCCCCATGTCACCAAGTCTGCTACCACTGTGGTCGATGAGGGGCAGTGGAGGTGGGAACCAATCAAGTGGAGGGGGAAACAGCGGTGAGAGGAAGATGCGTTCAAAGGCCTTCCAGAAGTGCCCCATTTGCTCCAAGGTCATCCAGGGTGCAGGCAAGCTTCCACGACACATCCGAACACACACAGGAGAAAAGCCCTATGAATGCACCATCTGTAAAGTGCGATTTACCCGGTAAGCAAAGTGATTTTGTTTCTATGTTTTAGAATTTTGTAAACTTGAATTACTTTTGTACTTGATGATTTTTAACCTTTTGTATGCTATCAAACATGTTGCAAATTTAAAATTGCTAATCAAAAGGTAAAATAAGTTACTTCAAATATGGTTTTTCATTTGTACAGTATTCAGCATACTACCGAAAATAAAGTAAGCAATAAAGCTGTTTTATATTGCTTGAAAGGTTGCATTACAAAGTCCTGGAATTTTAACAAGGGGGGTCCAATAAAAGTGGGTTGTGGTAGCACAGCCTGGTCGACTGTTATCTGGGGAAAAGGCTGTTATAAAACTCTATGTCGATATTGAAAGGGATTACGGCATAGTGGCCTTTCTACGCTAGAAAGTCAACTGAACTTATGACCCTCTGTGCTACATTGATTATCACCCCTGGCATGTACAGCTTCTACTGGCTGATCAAAACTGCAGTGTGCTACAAGACAATCTCAGTTAGCAAGCTACTAGCGTGTCTTACTCTGCCCTTAAGGGCATAACCTTTTCCACGAAACCATTGCCTTAATGAATTAATCAGGAGACATGCATTGAAAATAGACACTGCACTGAAAATATCCAGCACCCTATTGGCATAGGCATGGATCTAAATTTGCCATCTAAATACATCTCCTATTGGGAAGGGGTACTGTAATCTTAATCCTGTTTGATCAGGGTTAAGAGTGCGTCTCAGTCACACTGCAATAAATCAATCCTGTCTTTTAAATAATTTATTTGTCTGTGTCCCACTCTGTTATATTGTGTTTTTAAGTGTCTACACATATTTCCACACTTATGTATTTGTATATATCATACATTTCTGAGTAAATACTTGTGATAAATGGAGGACAAAGAATCTTCAGGTGCATACGTACCTTTAAATATACAAGCAGGCATTAAATTGTGCAAGTCTGTTTACATACTTAGGTGTGTGTTTATGTGTGAAGAAGCGTTCACGTGTTTGTGTGTCCAAAAAGTTGTTACACTTCTGGACAGGTCAACCACCTTTGTTTGTGTTGTACTCTGCCCTGGTCACAAGCTTTGAAGAAGGGACGGAGAGGGGTAAGCTGAGAGCAGAGTCTTACAACAGAAGACCTTACATTTGACACCACACTATAGCTATGCCGTCTCTTGTTATAGAAAACCTACTCTTTAGTCATTCAGACATATTAACAGTACTTCAGGTGGTGTGTCAAAAGTCAGACATTTATAATAAAGATGCTAAAAAATAAAATGACAATTTGCTAATTTTTTGCTATTTGTTATTGTAAACACTATATAGTTTTGATGCCACTTTGAAATGCAATTGAAGGACAATTAAGAAAAGCCATTAAAGGTTAAACTACATTCTTCCAAACCTGTTTCTCAGCCCAGCACACCTTTAGATTTTTGATCCTGCATTGGTTCTTTTCCATCAACGCTATCCTCATATGAACTCAGTTGCCAATGAAGATTTCAGATTTGGCTTGTAAAACGAGAGGCCTTGGGCTCTTATAAAACATCACACTCTTTATATCAGCTCTTTAGGGAGACTCAGGGTCCACTATGACTCTGAGCTGAACATTGAGCCCTTCAGTGCCTCAGTGGCCGAAAAAGACATTATGGTGATAAAACTGTGAGTTTTATTGCTCTCTTCCCTCATATGACCTTGGCTGCTTTCAGTAGAAAACAAATGATAAATAAACTTGACTTTACTCCTGAAAGTGAAGATAAGTAGGTACGACTCTTTTTAAGAGTACATGTGTTTATGCCTTGTGAGAACACACAAATTTTATATTTACATTTTTATATTTAATATATCTATATTAAAATATAGATTTTTTTTTAAATACTTCATGTAACGTGTGATTTCCTCTAATGATCTATGTTACTAACTTTACCTGTGTGTCTTGTAATTTAACATCAGGCCTTAATTAATGACTCACCCCAATATCAGAGGTGTCAACAGCCACTCTGGGACATCAAGTAATGTGAAAATTTTAAGGAATTATAGGTGCATTCAATTAAATATTAGTTCAGTGTTTCATGCTATTATTTTGCTAATCTTTTAACTTCATATTGTTGTTGAACCTCTCCACGCGTGTTCAGTTAATAATCTGTGGGTAGCAGCTTTATGTATTTTCTGTAATGGAAAAATATTTGCTTATTTAAAGTTTCTATATGCTCTTTTCTAGGCAGGACAAGCTAAAGGTTCACATGCGCAAGCATACAGGAGAGAAGCCTTACCTGTGTACCCAGTGTGGTGCCGCTTTCGCCCACAACTACGACCTGAAGAATCACATGCGTGTGCACACAGGTTTACGTCCCTACCAGTGCTCTAGCTGTTTTAAAACCTTTGTCCGCTCAGACCACCTCCACCGTCATCTCAAGAAAGACGGCTGCAATGGCATCCCTTCCCGTCGTGGTCGTAAGCCACGCATACGAGATCCTGAGCTTCTAGAAGGTCCTCTGGATCTCCATAGCCCAGAAGCAGACATCGAGAGAGGACGACGGCATCCAGATGAGGGCAGTGGAACATCAGTCGTGGAGGAAAATCATGGTAGTCACACGCACAGTCCGGTTCCTGATGGGGAAGGTAGTGAAGATTTGACCTCGGGACAAAGGGACTTTGCAACTGAATAAATTAGACTTTAATAGAGAGGGCTTTACTCGAAAACCAGAGGAAGAATAAAATGGAAAAATAAGAAAAAAAAAACTTAAAACTACATGGTCCTCTTCAAGCAACCAAATCAGGGTGTCACGTAAATCTAATCTCCTAGTTTCTTTTTTTCTTTTTAGCTTTCGCATTCCACTTATAGAGACTTAACAACCAAGTTACTGGTCTGTTGAAAGAGCGAAGAGCACTTCAAATCACTCACCCGTACAGTCACCATCTTTCTGGGTCTTTTTGTTGGTCTTTTTGTAATATTGGCATAATGGTTTAGCCATGCGTGTACGAAACAAAGCTACTATGCAGTTTAAACAAGTTCCTCATCTCTGGGTCGCATCTACAAGGCCTTGACTTAAAAAGTAAGGTGTCAAACACCAGGCTGGCTGCTGCTTCAACAAGTTAGCTATAAGTGGTCTAAGATGCGATCAAGGCAACAAATAAATCTTTTTCTAATGCAATGAGCAACATGTACATACACTATGAAAAATTATATTGTCTCAGATTGCAATATATGCAATATTCTGATGCAACACCTTTTTTTAAATGTTCCAGAAAGAATCATACAGGGGTTTGATTTAAAGTGTTACTTTCTCTATAAAATAGTTTTTTTTTTGAGAATTCATCTTTATGCGGTGTAAAAGGTTAACTTTCGAGTCGAATCCACATACAGGGGGCCTCGTTAATTGTTTTTTTTTTGGCAGGGAGAGGATAAGAGAAGGGAGGTCCTGTGTTTCTAAAGCACTACCCTCATCCAATCGCCACTGGGCACAATCATGTCAAATCTTACCTCTCGTAGGCCTGCGTTTCCTTCTTGGCAGTCTTACTTGGATTATATTCTGTCTTATTTTTGGGATTGTCTTAATATTTTGTCATTATTGATGTTTTTTCCTTTTGAGTTGATTCTTTTGGGTACTTGACACTTTACATTTGTATACGTGTGTATATATTAGGTTGTAATGTTATGAGACCCTTTATAAGAGATATATTGCAGATAAATAGGGTTACGGCTTCCTTTTTAGCTTCACTCCAGGTTTCTCAATGAGTTTAAGTTTGCAGGTGGAATATGCGTGTTGTTTCAGAGCATTATAATTGAGAAACACATTTTTCCTAAATGGCACTTAATGGAAGTTTCCACCCAAAGTATGAATTGTGATAAATGTACTTCAGTTTGAGTGCTTCAAAAGACGAGAATGCAAGGGGAAGTGAGGACGCCACTGTTATACGAACAGCTGGTGAACAACCTAAGCAGGGAATTGTTTATTTGTTTGTTTTAGTGACAGAAAAAGAGCTAGAGAGACGAGCACCTTTTTATGCATTTGCACAGCTTTACTAAAGATTTCCAAGAGTGAGAAAAATCTATTTAAGGAGGCAATTTTGGTTGGGGAAATACAAAGTGCTTATTCAATTTCTTTGCCTGAGGGACCACAGAAAAAACTAAAACAGCTTGAGCGATAAGGTAAGCAATAAATTAATGTCCAAGATGGAAGATCAAATAAGCACACAGCTGTAGCCGCATAAAGGGGAGGGTCTAGTTTTAGCGCTTGAACATCGTCAATGAATGCAATGTATATAGATGCAGATGCGATCAACAAATCTATAAAATTTTTATTGCCCTTATTTGATGCACACAATTGACAGAATTTGGGAGAAAGTGTCCCGAGACAGAGTCCTTTATTGTAAAGTAAATGTGCTTCCTTGCAGTGGTTAGAGGGTACAGCAACAGCCTATGATCACATCAGAGTGAGGTGAGGAGCATCATCAGGCACTTTGTAGTCACGTCAAGACATGCTCTGCCCTGAGTGGGTGCTTTGGTTAGGACATATATACGAGGACAAGACTTAACAGTGTTGTGGATAAGCAGTTTTGTTGTTTGGTGATGATTGAGAAGATGCAGTTTTTGGTTTTGTTCTGTCTACAGTGCTGTACCCTTGTCTTTTGCACCTTAATGAGAAAGAAGCAAGATTCGAATGCACTTTGTTACTGAGAAGGGCACTTTTTAGTCTAAAGAAACGGGTACTTTGAAACAAAAACTAGCAAATATGCTAAAAAAAACAAAAGACTTGTCCAAGTAGTGATGCTTAGCTTGTTTTTGATGCTTAGCTTAACTTTTTGGCTTGTTTGTGTTGTTTTTTTTTAAGTCTTGACATCGAGCTGCCAAAACATAGCAGCATAGTCTCTCAAGAAAAGAAGGGCGAGGATACTGTGTTGTGAAATGTTGGTTGAACTAAAAAAAGGAAAAAGTAAATATCCTAAGAAATATATATATGCCTAATTAATTGCACTTGAAATTGATAAAAAGGTTGTAAAGTTCTCTATTTTGTCCTAATACAGAGATGAGTAGCGAGGAATGTGGCAGTATGTTAGACTCCGCAGGGTGTTATGCCAATAATCTACAATAATCTGCTACATACTTAATTTAAACTATTACATTTCCGTCAGTGAACAGCGATCTCTGAAAATACATCTACACTCAAAATGTTGTTCTCCTTACAGTTGTTGTGAAAAGCCGAACCCTGAGCATCACGCTGTTGTCACTTACAAAGTAATTTTTTGTGTGACTGTACAACGTAGCAGAATTAATCTGGAAATTCCAGTACATGAGTGTGTTGTTTCACACCCCAAACACACTTAGTTAATAATACATCATGTCTGCGTAAGTTTGTGTGGTAACACATTGACCTAGACCGTCTCTTGTACACTTTCTTGCACACGCGGCTTGTGCTTATATAATCAGAAATAGCTAATAAGTTAGATTTTGAGGATGTTTTGTAACTTTGTCATGACCCGGCTCTATCCTCCCTCATTACAGAAGCTGAAGTTGGAGTGAGATTTGTTGGGACAAAAAGCCTACTTGAGTTCCCTTTGTTTATTGTTATTCTTTTTCTGTGATCTTTAGTTTGAGACAGTTTTAAACTTGCAATGCTTTCTTTTGTTTTATTGTAAAATGTGTTGCTGCGGATTATTTGTTTTTCTAGCTAAGATAATGCTAGCTGTGTGGGTGGGGTTTAGCAGTGGGAGTCAAGGTTAAATGGTGGTGGATATTGGGTGGGAGGGTGTTGAGGGGTTTACAAAGCCTGATAGCACTGGAAATGGTGCTTTAGCTGAGAGTTTTTTTTGCACTAAAAGTCACTCATGTCCTTGTAGGAGGGGGAGAACTTTGACGAGACTAGACCTTTGAGTTCCTCTGAATGCAGAGCCTATTTAATCTCCACCTAACTTTTCACAATTTACATCTGCAATTAACCTTTTGAAAACCAAAGTAGGGACATACTTGGATTACTTGAAGTTTCTAGACAATTAGAAGAGGTTATTATGTTGCAGCAGATGTACTTTTAAATCTTATTTTCTAAAACAACGTAAAACAATTTTTTAAACCAGTGTACATCAAAAGTTCACCACAGCAACCCAGAAGTAAGCTGCTTGAGGACAATATTAATGGAATGGCTTATATCCAATGGTTAACAGGATCCAACCTTAAGCATCTGTGTCTATGTAGCAGTTTGGTGGAGTCATTAGAGGTCTTTGTGAGCTCACAGGGAGTCCTTGGCTTTCTCTAGGGTTGCATACATTTTGTTAAATGGGTCCAAACAAAGTTCAGGGGCAGAGTCTTGAAGCTTGATATGTGGAGAAGGATTGTGGAGAGAATGTGCCTTAACATAACAGGAGATTGGAAGGATTCTTCAAAAGATGGCTTCCATTCCAGCTTTGCAAATTATTCTTGAATACTTGTGTCAGATATTAAATGCGGTTAAAGTAGATTTATTATGGACATTTATAAGAACCAAAAGGGTAAATAAGACGTTTGTCCAGAGCTTGTCTAATACACCTCAACTTGTAAATACAAACTGATAGTTAAATTTATCTGCTGGGAAATGTTGATTGACGTAAAAGAGTGAGCGAGTAGATTCTTTCATCTTCCATTTTTCGCTGTTTATTGCTTCTGCCCCAGTAATAACTCCACTGACAGACACTACACAGAAAAAGTGTCACAAAACCCTTTTAAGTTACTTTAGAAGCTTTGCATATGTAATATCCAAATCTTAATCTATTTTGTGTCTTTATTTAACTTATTGGACAGGGGTCCAAAAAGCATTAAATATTACAATGACAACTGTAATAATCATTGAGGGTAATTTGATCAACAGATGGATGCTTTTGTAGATGTTCTGGCTGGGTCGAAGCACAACTAGCTGAGGACGACATAATGCACGGCTAGATTCGCACAGTTGTTCTCACCTGACCCACAGCTGTTTGATGCCCAGCAGGCACTTTGCACAAGGAGTGGCTTGTGGGCAGTGGGTACTAGTTTGCACAGTTGGGGAGGGTGGGTGGCATTTTTTGTGCAGGTTGGGCAGGGGAACAGGTTTTAAAAAGGGCTTGGGAGAGCCTCGTCAGGTATTGCTGTGCCATTATGTACCTAAGGAATTATAGCCATCTAAAGTCTTTGACTGCCTCAGCTGGTTATGTTTCGCTGATCAAGGAGATCTTCTGGAGGGCAAATGTCAGCAGGTGTGGTGGGTGGAGGCAGGGAGATTTTGGGGATTATGGGCCATCATCTATGCTTCTCAGGTTAAATATCAGTCCATGTCCATTTCTGTTCTTTGGTTTAAGCTCAAATTTTGCCTTCTATGTAATCAAAGCTTTATTGTACCGAGAGTACACCAACCGAATATATATATATATTATGAGTTTAAAGATGCTATATTAAAGCCAACTTCCCATGTGACCACAACTCCCTCATTGTTTGCCTAATAACTGTACATTCTTGCCTAGTGAAGTAAAACCATGGCAAAAGTCAACGTTCAGTTTATGGATATGTTTTAACATTCTGAAAATGTGGGTGGTGGAACAACTTTATAGGCTTCAGAATGAGGCCAAGACAGCAGTGAATTGTGGGACAGAGACGTTAAAGTCTGAGGTCTTAAACAAGTCAAGGATGCATTCCATAAATTTCTTTTAACCATAATAGTTGTTATGAATGAATAGATGCAGGTGGAGAAAAAACAATTGATTTCTTAAGTCATAAAATCTTTCTTAAAGCTGTGATCCGTAACGTTTTATGTTAAAAATTTACAGAAATCACTTATTGAGCAAGTATATAACAGATAAGTGTTTAACACGGTCTCCTTACCCTGATTCCAAATAATAATGATTTATAATAATGATTTATAATGTGAGCCGTTGCATCCAGTTTACCGGGAAATGTAAGTTTGCCCTAATTTGACTTCAACATGCAGAATGAAAAGTATGTAAAGTAACCTGCAATTTTATGTTTCAACCAGAGATGGCGGTAGAGATGCGCAAGTTACGGATTGCAGCTTTGAAGGGAATGTGTTGGGCTTCACAAAGCCATCAAGCTGATTGCAGTTCTGTGATTGTAACAAAAAAGCACTTTGCAAAAGGCCATCCAGAATATTGTGTGCTGTCTCCTTTGATTATTACTGTTGTTTTTTTTCTCTTGTTGATGCATTTTTTTGTTATCTCATTGTGGATGTAATGATTTATTTAAATGCAAATACTACATGAAAAGATAAACTTGAATATACGATATATTTGGGTTGAAGTCCATTTGAACTGCCGCCCCGTACCACATGCATCTCTGGAAAGACACAGCAAAACAAGGATTGATATATATTCAAGTTGTCGTACATGTGGTCCTTTAACATTTTTCCACCTGTAAACCCAAATGTCATGATAAAGAGACTTTAAAAATAACTTTTGTTAAAGGAATTTTTCCCCTGGATTTTCATTGTTCTGCAGGATGCTTCATAGACATAGAATTTATAAGTAGTTCTAGATTATTAGGGGCCTGACTGTCCCAAACAATATTAATATCCATTAAACGGCTGCAGATACTTAACTTGCAATCCAACCTGTTTAATTCAGTCAGGTTGGGAACATTATCAAACTTTCCTGCATATTTGCGAGATGTGATATCGCTAATTAGTTTTCTTCTAGGTTGTTAGATGGTCAATTCACAAGCATAACGTATTTTCCAAATTGCATATTGTTATTGTTTTTTTTACGTGTGTTTTTTTTTCCTTCCAGTTTATCAGAGAAGTTTGTAAGGGACTCATTACGTGCTATATTCCAAGCTAATGTCTCTTGTACATTTTGCGTATCAAATCTGTATGCATAATTTATCAAGTAATTAATCAGCTGAACAGACACAAGCTCTGCACAGAAAACAATAATTCCTTTTCAGATTTTGGTGGCACTTTTAAACACTTGTGTAGACTTTGGGGCGGCAGAAAAATTCCCAGTGTCTCAGGCTTGGACAGCAGGAACCCTGTTGTATTTTTGGTTAAATCAAGTCCTGTTCCTTTTCATTGTCTTTCAGTGTGTGTTGAAGCTATAAAGATGTATTGGAGAATTTGGGAGAATTTGCACTTTTGGCGATGAAAAGAATTTGTATTGTATATGAGACCACTAAATCTACATCGTCTAAATCAAACAATTCCATCTTGTTTTCCTTTGTCATTTTATTCTATTTTTTCTTTTTGTTTTGTTTTATTTTTACAAGATATATCCAAAAATGTCTGACGTTTAAAAATGAGACATTTCTATTAAAAACAGAATGTTTACGACCGTTCTGTCTTTGTATTCCTGTTATGTTTATTTTCCATTATATTCTAATAAGGTTTTTTCTAGTAAGTATATACTACTTCTAGTAGTATATATATATATTCAAAAGAAATTTACAGTACAACAGTATGAAACCATGTATTTCAGCCATCTAGCTTACTGTTAAGTCTAAACATGCATCATCACGTAATTATACTTGTTAGCAAATGTAAAAATATCCCAGGATTATGAAAATCATGGTGTTAATATATATGTTTTCTCTTTCTAACATGTAAAGTCTCTTATTAAAACGAATAGCATTTGTTCTTACATTAACTACATGCAAATTAATGGAGTCGTAATCGTTTGAAAATTGAACGTTATGCTCTCTGAGGGCTAAACCGCTTTTTTATGCCTTTTTATATCTTATGTAAGTACATTTTAAACATACAGGTAAAAAATACTGTTTATTTCCTTAAATGAACAACGTTTAAGTGTGAAAAAACCTACTTTTGTGAGGATTTACGTTAAATACCAAATACTTATGTGAAGAATGCTTGTGTATTATCACCGCTTACCTTTTCTTAGTCACATAGGTGAGACCACACGTTTGCTGAATGATTATTAATATTTCACTATTATTATAATGATATATATTATACATTTATATACAGTAACATAAGATGCTGGACGATTATCACCGGTCAGTTCGCGCCAATTATGAAAATGGGCGGGGCCATCTGACCACTGAAGTATATCATTGAGAGCAATATTTTAGTACTGAAGTTATATAATTATCACATAATGCACTTAATGTTTAAAATTAATAACAAATGATATTAATTAAATATCAAATCTTTATTGCAACAATTGTTGTGGCTGCAGTGCAGTCCATACCCACAAGATGTCACTACATCTTAACTGTTCTTCCTCCACAAACTCTCCATGAGATTGAATGTGATGATTACGAGATGATATTTATCTGCATTGTGCTTTGCTTAGATCTTTCACTGTAACAAAACTATAAATGTGCTGAAAATGTCGCCATTCTGCATGCAAATGAACTTACATGGTCCAAGCTGTGATTCTGAGGTTGAGGTAGATAGAGGTTTACAATATGGAGGTGCTAGTAGTTGTCCTAGATTTTATTTTTCCACACAGCAATGTTTTTTTCACAGCCATAAATTTTCCTTTCAGGTAAAGCGTTATTGAATTTCTCCTTTGAGGCTGCGGGTTGTGTTTTCCTCTTTTAAATGCCCCAGACACAGCAAAAACTGGACGAAAACTAAGAATTTGGGCATATTAATAATTAAGCAGAACAGAGCAGGCAAAAGGGGTACATTGTTTTTCTCACTCAGGGGTGTTTTTTCTGTCCGAACAGATTGAGTTGGAAACAGGGTCACAGGATCAAAGAAACCCCTTAAGCAGCCCATGGAGTTTTTGGAGATATCAGGGCCCACTCTGTGTATTTTTCTTTTCCTTGTAAAGTGTGTGTGTGTGTGTGTGTGTGTGTGCGCAGAGAGAGAAAGACAGAAAGAGAGAGCGAGATTTCACGCTATGACAGGACTAGATAAAACCCCTGCAGATTTCCCAACAATGAACTCCAGGAGGTATGTCTCAAAGAGAAAATATGTCTTAATCGGTCTCAGTGACAGCCTATTATTACTAAAAGTCAAATGACATTAAAATCAGACCTGGATTTTGAAGCCGCTTTTTGGAATACGCTGTCCGTCACACTTGCCAACCACGTTTAAGTTACGGAGAAGGTAATCGTACCACTGCAGTCTCTATTCAAGTCAGGGTATGTAACTATTCCATATGTCAATAATTTGGTGCCGCTCAGAACAACCCCCCTTTCATATGTTGATTAGGGACCTTGACCTTTCACCCCTGAACCTCACATCTCCGTATCGCCGTGCCCCCCAACCCCATTCCACACACAGAATGCTTTCAGGGGCGTGCTGCAGCCCCAAAGCCTCGCCTCTGGACATCTTTTGGTCCCTGGAGATTGAGAGCTAGGTACCTTTAAACCACTGCGGCAAAAATCCCCACCAAAACTCTGCAGTCATTAATATGCAAAAATGCAAATGAGTGGGTAATTAAGAGCTGGAGCTCTCTGGAGGCTCTTTGATTGCTAATGAATTCTAATCTGCAAAGAAGGGGGAGGGGAGCGAGCCAAAAAGGATGAAAGAATCAAACAAAAAAAAGACGAAAATATCGAAAAAGTCGCACTTACATGTTATCATACAATCATCTTTAAAAGCTACAATAAAACAAAATAACTACCTTGAGTCATTTACCGAATTGAGCCAATTTACCTTGTTTTAAACTACAGGACTGAATTTAAGAACGCAAAGTACCAAAGGCCCTTCGAAAGACTTCCTTAACAATACACACTATATAGCAAAGCGTTGAAAGTTGAGTAGGGTCGCGTGTCCTTTTAACGGGCTTCTTTGTTTTACGGTATATCATGCTGAAGGTGGGTTCCTTAGAAAGACAGAGAGGTCAGGTAGCATAGCTGTCTGGCAGCACCAGCTGTGTTGTGGATAGGAGATGTTATTTCATCACTTTTGCGAGCGAAAACACCCCCCACTCTCTCTCTCTCGGTCTCTCTCTCCCTCTCTTTCTCGCAGACACACACAAACATGCTGTTATTGTTACTGAAGTAATCCCACGACACCCACAATCTCCCTTTCCACCCCTCCACCCATCCGTTTCTCCTTCTTTCTTTTTTCCTATCACATTCTGTATCTCCTTGTTAGGTAACTTCTTTCAATAACCAGATCAGTGGTTTATTACCTTTTCTGCACCCACAGGCATATACACATGGGGAGACAGACCGGGGCTAGTTGTCCCACTTCTAAATGCAACATAACTCCATTTCTATACAAACCTCATGGTCATGGCTACAAATAGTGGAGCATGACATTGGGGTAAGTTGTCACAACAGAACTTGTTAAATCTGCATTTTGTCAGCAAATATTTAAAGCAACAATAAAGCAATTAGGAAACAAAAACATAAAAATATATATGAAATATATATTATTTGTACATTATACTTTATTATGTGGTTGATCTTTGCCTAAATGTATTATAGTGTGAATTTGTTGTGTTTACTTGTTTACTAAAGCTATAAACTTGTTTAGTTAAGGTATAGCAAAAAAAAAACATGAATTTTATTTTGGAGTGTAGAATTCACAAAAAATATTCAAATTTAAGGGAGTGTTTAACTAGATGTTTTAAACCAGCCATCAAAACTGTTGCTATAGAAAATGTATATGCAAATGTATATAATTAGACTATTGAAATTTACAGAAAGATCATCTAAAAAACGTAGATCAGGATATTACAGGCTTATGCTAAAGGATTGTGAAAGAGTTAATGAACTTATACTGCATCTCGCTCTGTGTCACGTTTAACTCGTGCAACCGCAGGTCTGTGTGGCGGGAAGCTGGAGGTCTTGGGGTTTGTAAACAGGAAGTCTACGCTACACTCACTGTACCTGATGCGTGGGTGAGAGAGCAGGGGCTGCCCGAGCAAAATGTGCAACGCAGGGATCCAAAAATGGCAGGTGTGTCAGAGATAGAGCAACACATTATATAATTTCACGAGACCCTTGAGAGGTTCAGTGTGAAATGAGGGAAAACACAAAACTGAGGCAGCCACATTGCTGCATGTTTTGTGTTTTACCCGGCAGATGATAGGAACATGTGTGGGTCATATTTAGCCCCAAAATCAAAAGACAAAAATTACATTTTGCATAAAGAAAATAAAAAAATAAATTTGGACATTATTATGAATCAATCAAACACCCCTATTTTCCTTATTATACGTTGTTTTATAGTACATATGTACATTTATTTTTCTTGATAATAAAGTTATAATATAAATTATATCAATGGTCTAGAAATAGGCTTCAAAGTGTATACAAAATGTTGGGGTAAAATGAAACCTGAAAATGTGTTAAGTATGTTTGGTCTTATCAGTCAACCAGAAGTGTTGAGGCATTCGGTAGGCGTTTATGTTACAACTAATTAACATGGTATGCGTGCGGCCCTTTTCCCAGGGTGCAGGGGTCCTGGAAAGGTAGGTGCGTAAGTTTTAGTGTCTTTTGACTGGCATCCAATCGAGCAAAGTCAGCGGGGGTCAGTTTTCAGGGCAAGCAAAACAGACAGATACTCAATGCTCTGCCTTCCTGCTCCCCTTCTGCTCAGATAAAACCAGAACATGGGCAAAGGGCCAAAGCCATCAATCTGTGAAGTAGGGTTTCAGAAAAGGTTTCCATGAGGCTTGTAAATGCGCAATTATATTTAGAATTAACGTTGGTGATGTCGCATTTCAAATATTTAAAAATAAATCAGCATGCCTTAAAATTCTGCCTGTCTTGTCACAAAACTTGCACCGTTTGAATTGATGATGGGAAGACATGGGGGTTGGTGAGGCTTTTCGGGGGTTGCAAAGCTTGGCCTAGTTTCATGTCTGATCACTACCGTATGCAGCAAAGATCTCGCCCTCTTCTGCAGGTAGTGCAGCACGGTGCACCCCGAACATCTGTGTGATGCAACAGCCATGGAGCAGTTTCTTTGAAGAGCTCAGATGGCTTTCAGTGATGTGAAAAGAGAAGTAAATCAGAGATTAGAGAGTTCGGTGGTGAGGATGAATGCATGAAAAGGTTAGAGGTTCATACTGTGCAGGGCTGTAGAGCAAACAGAGATAAAAGGTGGGTTTCGTGCAAAGATGACCTGGAAATGGAAAACTCTGGAGATGCACACAGCGAGAAGGTTTGGGTTCAAACCAACTGACTGCAGGTGCTCTGTTCTGCATGGTTTAGGGTTTGCACTGATTGCATTTCGAAACGTTCTTCGGTATTTTGATGTTATTGGGTGCATCTCGCAGAAACCTAAATTCCCCGGCTCTTCCCATTACCGCATTACGCACGGATGCTTTACTTATGAGTTTGTTTGTAATTGTCATTACTCTCGAAAGATGATTCTCATTAGATTCTCATTACCGTAATACAATCATCTAGAAAATCATCCTGTTTGGACACAATTTTCTTTTATTTGCTTGAATCAATGTAAATGAATGACAACCAAATTAACTACCATGATGTACAAATATGTTTCAATTTAAATAAGTTTTGTGTTTTTGCAATAATGAAATTAAGATTTTTTTACTCATTACATTTTTGAGAAAAAAGGAGAAAAGTATTTAATTATGATTAAAATAATGTCACAGTGCAAACACAACATAACAAATGCATTTCAAACATGTATCTTGACAAACACATGTAAAATAATTCATCTAATTAAACCCCCAAACAAGTTCTTTTTAACCTATTGGAAAATTGATTCATGAATGCATATGGAAAACATGAAAATAATACTTACGCTCTGTTAAGCCAAATAAATGCACGCTGTCACGAATCATTTCCATACACCAATTTAATGATAATTACATGCTAATTTCATTATATACATCAAATTGTGTGGTGTAATATTATGCTAAGAAAACATGACAATAGCAAAACAATAGTCTTTATTCAGACTTTTTACAGGGATAAATATTTTATACGCTCACACAAATGTATGAATGATTAGCAGAAACGTGTGAAACATATGCTAATTTTACTTCTACATCTGGTGTTAATTACAGACAGAGGGCGGGAGATGGCTGGAAGGAGGATTCACAGAATCTCTTAGATAATGAATCCTACCATGCGTGGAAACAAGATATTATACTAAAGCATCACATTTTTTTTGTAAATCTGTCACATTTCACGGTCACTCTCTGGATTAGCCTTAGCCGGTTTCCTGTTTACTTTATCACGATTTCCCTTCACGACAACAAATCCATTGTTCCTTAAAAGTGACGGCTCAATCAAAATAAAATCTACATATCTTTTTGTCTCATAATCCCTGGATGTCTTTCTAACCGGCGATGCTTTTTTCCATCAAGATTTTCTTTTGTCTGCTCTAACCCTCCTTTCTACATGACCCACTGCGTGCTCTCCATGTCAGTCCCAGCTGTTACTACAAACTACTTGGAGATCTTACAAGCCAGCTAATGTCTCTGTTGAAATCCCACTGTTCACCATGAACCGCAGCCTGACCCACGACTATCATTGTGTTTGCCTTTACTTGAGTAACTTGAACTGACTAAACTACATTTAGATCATATGTTACATAGTCAGCATGTATATAAATCTATGTACGATCAAACACAGCTATGGGAATTGCGTGTGCTGGTCTTTGTGCTTGTAAAGGTATGTTTCCCAGCTCTATTCCCTTGCCATACAGCGCCATTGTCCACCATACAGGGCCCTTGGGGCTAATTAATACAATTTACTGTGTCTTTTGTGATTCGAGGAAGATCCTTGTTATTATTTAATAATTTTGGATTCCTCCCTGCCGTGCGGACCTAGACTGTTCATTTTTGGACCCTGGTTTTACATTTTGTCTGTCTTCCCAAAAGAAAATGTCATGTATGTTTAAAAAAAAAAAAAAATCCATTACATTTTTTAAATTACATTTTTTATTATAATTAGAATTCAGGTTTATTGGCTACGTAGGTTGTACTTTATGATACATTTGTAACTCTGGTGGGTTTTTGAAAAAAATTGTTAACAAGATTTGTGTGTGTGTGTGGTGTGACTAATAAAAAGTGCAATTCGTGAATAATATTATTTTTAAACAGCATCTTTCTTTCCTCTAATTTTAAATAAGTAATTGTCTTTACTTTTACAGTTCACTGTTTAAAATTTAGACCTCTTATTTTCCATAATCAACAGTTTTCAACATCCAATTAGTTGACCTAATTATTACATGAGCTTTTTTCTTTAGGTTGTTGGTTTTGTGTGGGACTGGAATGATCTAACATCTACAACAACTGAGCGGCCTAAGAAAAGCATTGACTGTTTTTCATTTCTTCTTTTCTCCGATCATCTCTCTCTTCTTCTGGCCATGCTGCATGGCCTGTGGTCCCATCCCCCACTACACACTCTGTTATGATCCCTGTATTCTGTGATCCCAGGCTCCAGTCTCCCCCCTCACTCCACCAGCTCTATGAATCAGCCACAGGGAGAGACTGGAGGAGTTTTCTGGTTGGGGTTGAAGTTATTGCTGGAAGTCAATGTTCAGTAGGGAACAAAATGGTGTTTGATGGTCAGCGTAGACTATTAGTTTTGCTACTCAGTTTTCACATACCCACTTAGTTCTCTGAAAAATGTGTGTGGTCTTATGAAATATGCTTTTGGTGTCATTACATTTATGCATTGGAGTGGTCGGATCTGAACTTGGTGACACCAAAACTGAATATTTAAGTGTAATTTGGGAAACAGCTAACTTCTTGTTTTTAAATCTCAAGTTTTATAATGCAAGGATATTAGACTTAGTCTCTTTGACTCATAGAAATACACTGTTTTTTCTTCTTACCCACCAGCATTTAATAATGTACATAAACTCTGACAAACCAGATGTGTTGATAAAAAAACAAATGTGGTAACTTATTTTAACAAACACTGTTATATTTTTAACGTTTATGCGGTGAGTTACAAATACGAATACGACTTATTTATACACTAAAACCTTAAATATGTTGCTATTTCAAGACGCGGGCGTCAATGTTAACCAGAGTAATAAAATGATGTCACGCAGGCTGCGCTTTAGCCCCTTCAGTCAGCCTCACTGAACACACAGCGTACGTCACTAAAGGGGCGGGACTGGAGTGAATATCTCTGTGTCTATTGGCCGTTCCAGCTGCCTATTTCGTGACCTCCCGTTCCTATTGGATGCTATCATGCGGGTTTATCTCTCCATCGCTCGCTGCTCTTGTATAAATGCCGCTTACTTTCCACCGTCGCCCTCCGCCGCAAATTATAGTTCCTATTATCAATTGTTTATTTACCAAAACCGTCACCGTACCAGATAAAAACAACAAGCGATTAACAACTACACTGCGCGTCCCGACTCATCTGCGCATTTTTATCGGCAGACTTTGTCGAAAAAACTCTCGACTCTCATGGGCCCATGAAACTGGACACCGCTAGCGTTTGAGGCCCCTCTTTCCATGCGGAGGAATACATTGTTGCTGCTCACAATGTGGATGGAGGTGGTCAAGATGTCTACAAGAAGAATGAATTCACCTCAATTGTAACAACATAAAGGAAGTCGTGTTTGGATACAGACCCGCAACATTGTATGTATGGCGCTGATGTTTTGTAAAGCGATGTCAAAGGAGGACTAAGACTCATCGTTGAGCCCAACCAACGCTTTTAATGTGCCGTGCTTCAAATTCGCCTAAGTTTTATGGTTTTTCCCTGCGAGATCCAACCTTTCTTTTTTACTACTGGATGTGAGACGTCTGATAAAAAGAGGTGATGCTTTTATTAAACTCTTGTCTTGTGTTTTATGCAAGTGTGTTTTAGTCTTTAGGTCGGAGAAGTCACATTAATGCATGTTAAACTTCCAAAGCCCATTTAACAAGTTTTTGGGATGTCTGGTTATGGTAGTGGGGGATGCGGAGTTTTTTTGCTTTGGTGGTTGTGGTGGGAAGTCCAGCCCAGTTTTTTTATGCTGGTGGTCTTTATCCCAGTTCTGTCCTAACAGAAATGACTCCTTTGTCCTTTTATCAAAGTAAGGATTAGTTTTATGGGTCTCTGACCGTGACCTAGAGTGTATTTGAATAGTTACTAGCAAGGGCTGTCAGTGCAAAACGTGTCTGTAAATAACTAATAGTTAAAAGTTACTTTATTGGTGTTTATTATTACTTTGATTATTGTTAGTTCTGCTCGCTTCACAGTAAAACTTAATCGTGGACGTGTTAGCACGCTGTGCATAGATATGGTGTCCACAACGTATTTGTTTATTGCAGTGACTTTATTGCATATTTTTGGGGGGCAGGAAATTCCTCGTGCCCCCCACCCCCACTCGCCTTCATCAAATCGCGGGTCTCTTAAGGGAAAAGTTGACATTTTGTGGCGCTACTTTTATTAACTCGAGAGCTACTCTCGCTTTGTCCCCGGTCGGGGTTGCACATTTATCACAAAACACATGAATAATTGAAAACGATCGACCGGACGCCTGGCTTATATTGATAAATATGGTGCCGTTATCAAAATTACCCGTTACAATTTACGGACGATCTGTTGCAGTGGCCTGTCGGTTTTTGTAATGGTTCGCTATCGGAATACAATAAGTTTACAACTGGGAATAAATATTTACATTGCTGCAGTCTGGGCAAAGCTTAACCCTGCTTGCACAAAGAAAGAAACGACTAAACATTTGTTTTTACAAATATTCACACGTTTAAAATAAATAAATAGACTTTTGGTGGTGTATTTTGTATTATTTAGCGTGTTAATATATTGGTGGTAAGTGGTGACCCTGTTGCGCTCGCTTACCACTGACAACCAATATAATGGCACGGGACTAGTGCGCAATTTAACGAGGAAAAATACCTTTCAAAACCCTTTTTTTCTGCGTTTTTTTTCCCGATCATACCTGCCTTTAGTGTTTATCATGCATTTGATATGGGCTTTTACCGTGGCCTTCACCTTTTACGACGAGTAGGTCTTTTCATATCAGTTAAAACAGCTCGATATATTTGCTTTTCGACCGTTTCGCGTTATTTACACGGAAAAATACCGTCTTACTTAGTGGATAAAATGTATTTTCAACGCGTGGCTCGACTCGGTTGGCACGGTCTTCAGGGCGATTCAGGCCCCGTGTTATCTTTCTCGTCTTTCCACCGTGGGGCCACTTTCCATTAGTTTCCATTTGTTCTGTTATGCTGGCTTCAAAAACACAATTTCTTAGACAAATATGCAGTGGTAAGGTGTAAAAACACTTTTATTTTAGTTACTGGCTCGTGGTGGTGTTATAATCAAACTGTTGAAAGGATTTAATGGCTGGTGAATATAAGAGACCGCAAAAGTACACCACCTGTTGGCATGCAGTAGCAAGCGAGACATCTCATGGTTTCTGTGAGCAAACTTTCTCTTTGGCCGTTGTTTGTCATTTTAGTTGTAGTTAAGAAAAGAAAAACCATGCTTGGTTTAAATATATCCCTCCATATTTGGTCTCCTTTTATGCAAATCGATTAGGCCGATAACTATAACTCATGCACAGGCTGTAGATGCACAATAAGTTAAGGACAAAGATTTGCATGTTCCGTGAAGTGATGCGATATGGTTTCATGGAAATTGATCGACTTTCAATGGCGGTTTCTGTTACATTGTTACATTACGCTGTTGTTGCGTTGCGTAACAGAAAATATAAAGACGAACGATTGAGATAAAAACACAATAGTGCAAATACAAAATGACTTTTTGAAGTGTGTGCATTCTAGCCTTAATGATAAACTAAGATCGTATTTAGTTTGCATTCTGTAACATTCACGATTGTCTACAAGTAACGGGCATTATAATGCAGTAACGCAGCACTAACTGCAGTGTGTGAAACACACAGGAAGTCATCAGCCAAATTTGTTACCAGGCAGGTTTTAGTTTAAAATTGCATTCTTGTACGATAATAATAACTTGGCACCGGTTTCCACAAAGCAAAGTTCAGTTGATTTTAATTAAATTGAATGTGTGTTTACACAAACAATCCCATTTTTTATTCATGATTAAAAAACATGCCATATTTATAAAGAAGCAAAGTTGTGTCCTTTTGTACCGGGGTGACCGAATGTCACAATCTGTCCATAAAGGCATATTAATAGACCAATAACTTTATTATGGGGGGGGTCTGATTATTGCAAGTGTTCTCTTATGTAATATGTATAATACAAGTATCCATTATTCTCCACAAAGCCACTTCATGGCTGATTTTCTCATTCATCTGGTGTTTAGATAGCTCAAGCCAGCTGTGTCTCTATGTTTCTCCCGCAGGGTGCTTTAAAGACAGAGGGGTATGACCGAGCCACACCAGAGAATGACCACAGTGGGAACTGATAAGGAACTCAGCGACCTGTTAGATTTTAGTGCGGTAAGGACCGGAGTACCGTTACTAGTTTAGATCTTGCCGGTTGCTGTTATTTGTGAGCCAAAAAAGCTCTCTCACTTGTTAATTTTGATTTGTTTGTCCTTAATCTGACCTTAAATCGTTTATTATTTTTGCATTTTTTTCCTTGTGGAAAAATGTTGGTTTGTTGGTTCCTGTAAACATTTAAATGGATTATTAAATCACACGTCGGCCCCCTGGCTAAGCCCAGAGGAAGTACAGTTTGATGTGTATTGCTCAAAAATTTGACAGGGTTTTGTTTTGTGACAGTAGCCAGTTTTTTTACAAGTATTTTATTAATTCATCTATTTTTCTCACCTGTTGTTAAAATTTATTCTTGGCAGTCGCGCCACCCTGAATAGCATTGAAAATAGCGAAAATAAAATGTTAATCGTTTGATTCACTGAATGCCGAATTCGTGCTTAATTTATTGCATTGGAAAATTGCCATCAACTGAAGCAGCAAATCAATTAAGACAATGCATTGATAATCAGACGTGCAGACCAAATGCATTCGATCTCACATGTAATTACAAATTGTTGATGGTTTGCTAAGTCTGTATATTGCATTTGTCCTTGAACCTTAAAGATACAGCAGCCATAGGGTTTGCAGATCATGCCTCCAGTATCTCCTTAATGGTGGCGTAAACAACGTTTCATGTTGTGAAAAACATCTACCACACCAGAAAGTCCCTTCCTTGCACCACGCAAAGTTAGCACCGTTTGCTGCTTATAGGTTTCTCTGTGCACTTCAAAAACAGAGATCATCCACGTAAGCAGGTCCTCTTCAGAGTTCTTTGTGCTACAACATCTTCAAAGAACATCAGAATTTGCGATGAAGGTTTTCTTTTAGATTGACCAGTTTTTCCTCAAGTAAATCGTATCTAACAAGGTTGACATGCCCATTGGCGTTATAGCTTTGAAGAAGCTGAGTTGACGTTATCGTAAAATCCCACAAAATAATTAAAAACGAATTTAGATGCTGATGGCTGCCTGCAGGAACCCGTGGGGCCTGTAAGCTGTATGGTAATATACAGTCTTGCTTAAACATCTCCTTGCTTTGCCGTAGATGTTCGCACCCCCTGTGGCCAATGGGAAGAACAGGCCAACCACTCTTGCCAGCAGTCAGTTTGGTGGTTCAGGTAAGCCGGTACTACTAAATGTATTGCTTTTTCATAACGTTTGTTCAGACAGAAATGTCCCAGGAGTGTAAAGAGGGGTTCTTTAAGAGAATTATGGTGGTGTTTGGACCAGTTGCTAAGTGCTGGCTCATCTCAACAGAGGAAGAGGACATGCTGGTTCTTGTTTTGCTAAACCCCCTCTTTTATGAATATACCTCAGAGTATCCAAAGTCAAAGCTTGGGGCAGTTTGGATCCCTTTGAACTGGCTGTGCAGTTAAAGCACCCGTTGCACAAACTTGTAGGCGTTAACATCATAAAAAACGTTAGGTTGAGCAAAGAGAGATAAATAGCGTTGCAGGATATTTTGGCCAGCCCCTCACTCCTGTCCAATGTATGTTATGTAGTAGTGTGGGTGTTTATATTGCAACTGTCCAAGAGTCTGGATTTGGTTTTACGTCCAGAATTTTAATAGTTTAAAATATAGTATGCTGTCAACTAAAAAGTTTGTTACTTTCTTTGTTTCTATGTTTGCATTTTTATTTTTTTGAGAAACATATACCACTTTCAAGTCATTTTGCCACCCATTGTTTGCTTATGTTGCTCCCATTCAGACGACCAGAGCTTCTACAAGAAGTTCTCCGGTGACCTCCGATGTGTTTCTGAGTCTCTCTAGTTCGCTTGTCTGTTTCCAATCGACACTCCAAACATCACTTTGAGCAAGAACAATTTGAGAACAAAGACGTAAATAAAGGCCTTACGGTCTCCAAACGATTCCTCCACCCCACGGCGTAAAACACTCCTCCCCCCACACAAGAAAACACTTTCTCCCCCTGCCAACTGACAGGAAATGGACCCACTCTGAAACAAAGCTCCCTCATACCTCCCACCACCCTGCAGGAGGCCCGAATAAAAACAGCGAAAGAAACATTGTGAAAGATCACCAGCTTTACTCTCGGCCTGTGGTGGACTAAAGTGCCAATTACCTAGCGGGGCCGAGCTAATGTCTCGGTCTGAGGTTTTTATCACAAGAGATACCTGACATCGAGGTGACCCCTGACTCTTCTGTCACTTTGTGAGATACTTCTTGAAGAACTTCACATCAGTCAACATTAGCTTCACCCTATGAACTCCTATAACAGGATATGACACATTCTCGGAATTGCTATTGAGAAACAAAAGTCAAAGGGACAGTTTCTTAGTGGTATTCCATTGAACTCCAAAAGGAATGTTGGGAGTTTAGAAAGTGTTGAACCATTTGTTGTGTCGTTGTCATTGTAATTCATAAAAAGTAACCATGAATTTAGATTGTTGGCTTATTCTTGTTTATTTGGGCGTATTTAATATGACAAAAACGGTGTGCCCAATTTACAGTGGGCCTAATGGCCCTTTTGTACTTTAGAGAGGAAAAGTAAACCTTACATTTTTGTTAAAGCATTTATCAAATGTATAAAAAAAAATCGTATTTTCTGTGTTTTAGAGGTTTTTCAATTAGCATTTTTGCAGAGACACCTTATGTTCGAAACGTACTGCCTTTAATTGCTAGTTGGAAATATTAACTACAATGTTGCACAGACAGGGTTAATTAACAATTCTTTTACAGTAGTTTCATGGTAATATGTAAAGTGTCTTGTGGTTGTACTTTCAAATCTGTGTGTACTGGTGCCTTTCTAAAAAACTTAGTTTTGCAGACACTGTGTTTTTGGAGAATACAATGTGACTTTTGTTTGTTATTGGTCACATTGCCTGATAATAAGTATCTACATTACATATCTGCAAAGACACAGTGTTGATAAGGTGGTGTGCAGGGGTGTGATTGTTAGTTAATACAGCACAAATGTAATATAGAAATTAGCTGAAAATCCAGAAAGAATCTCCAGAGCCTTCAGAAGTGCATCTGTTCTTCAAGACAAAAGTGCTCAGAAGGGTGCTAATTGCATTAAGCCATCTTCTTCCCCCCTTCTGGGGCATAGCGGAGGTGACCGCGGGAGCGCTTGCATGGGACGGCTTTGCTAGGCGTCCTCTTGCTCACCTCCGCAGCTGCCCAACCCGTCACCCACTGAGGACAGGACAGGGCCCATTTCCCCCTCTCGCACCCCTGCATGATCACCCACATGTGAGCATATTAACACACACACCTCGAATTTTGTCTGAATTCTTTAAGGAAATAGTTTTATTTCTCTGAGACTTGTGGAAAGACCTTTTTGGCAACATCAGACTCAATTTAGCTTTTGTATTTTTATCAAATATGTTAACACCTTGTAGGTTGGAGTTCCGTTACCGTTTAGTACATTCTAGCCTGGTTTCCGCTAGGCTAATAGCTCTGAAAGCTGGTATGGTGTTAAATCGCAAACAAATTTTAAATCTTTACATCTTCGCTTTAGAATTCTGTTGCAATCTCAATTTGAACTAACATTCTGTGTACAGGTTATATAAAAGATATTTTAAAGGAAATGGAATGTGTCAAATCTCTCTTTGTAGAATTGCTATTTTTAATGCATATTGTCAGCAAATAACGTTGCCTTTTGAAGTCACATTGTATCCTCAGAAAAGCTGCATTGTATTTACACAACTGCATTTCCGAGGAAGTCACCGGGTCGGTTGGCTAATATGGCTGTTCGTTGAAAATCCACGGTTGCAACAACCCTACTGACAAATCCGAAGCACTTGGTCGTGTTAAAATCGTATGTGGTCCTTCAACGCTGCCTGTGAATCTTTCTGCCACTTCATTTTTCCCACATAAGATCATTCTGTCTGAGAGATTCTTTGACTCACTCACTCAGTGCCCACTTCATTTCCCATGCTGCCTGCGTGGGCTCCATAGATCACGGCTGTCATCGTGGATGTCGCTATTTGCTCTGCTTTGTTAGCTTCATCACTCATGCTCGGCGTTCGGTGGCCGCTCTGGCTGAGACCCCCTCTTCTCTCGCACATTTTTAATTAGACCTCGGCAAAAAAAATCAAAAGGAGAATATGAATATTCATAAACCAACTGCATTAATATGCACAATTATGCAAATCAGCATGCAATTAAGCCATGTGTCTTTGGAGAGCTTTGCATTAAGGCATAACACAGGAGGGAGAGGGGAATGCTTTATGAGAAATTTCTGCTCCGGTACACTTTAAAACATTCCTGTTTTGAATATCGGTTTCTATATGTCTATGCATATCATAATGATGGCAACTAGTACGTTTTCAAAAAACAGCCCATATCCTGTTAAACCATGAACTAAGACCTCTGTGCTCTGTGTGGGTCTGCATTCCCAATTATACAATGATGCTAATTTCGCAAATCTTTGATCAGCCTTGTTTTTGTTCTGCTTTTCGTGATCCCCCTCCCCCCCACTCGTCTTAATGAGATCCAGGGACTGAATGAATGCTCCCTTTATGGTCAGTACGTTGAAGTTCGCTGAATGACATGGATATTAGCGCGCTGTGATGGATTTGGATGAGATCCAGAGAGACCTGGCCACCAGACGTCTGATGGCTCTTATGCACGAACAAAGAATCGGGGAGATTCTTGATGTATAGGTCTGGCGCATGCCAGAATCGCAGATTTGATCTGATTACCGCTTTTGATCTATTTGATTTTTTTTTTTTAGGTATGGATGAACGTACTAGTCCCTGGGCTAGTGGTGACCAGAATAGCCCCTCGTTCAGCCAGGTACGGGTAAGCAGAAACCAGAACTTTTGCATTGTTGCTCATTTATTAGTGTCATTGGCCACGTTTTGAACTGGGTTTGTCTTGGCTTTTTCAGAGCTATGGAGAGAGCTCTCACTACAATGACCATGATGGACTAACTTCTCCATTCCTTGGCACAGGGATTAGTGGTGAGTTGCCCAGCTTCTTTGCTTTCTTGCCCAGTTTCTAAGGGTAGATGAAGATCCCTTCTGCTTCCAAGCAATACTCGTATACTCATAACCTCAACATTGTGGCATTAACTACAACTGTTTGATCATTGATGAAGGATAAAACTAATTAAAACTTCAAACAAAGTTGAATTCATCAACTTTGTATTTGTTTTTTAACCCCACATTTTAACTTTACTTGTAGGGAAGAATGAAAGAGGTCCATACTCTTCCTTTGGGGGTCAAGTAAGTTTAATTAAGGCCAAAAGCTTAAAGCTACATTTTAGAACTTTGAAAATTAATGCAGTTTTTAGACTTATGCTTGACATCACTGATTCCTGACTCAAATTTTGTTGTTTTCCTGTAGCCTGGGTTTCTTCCCTCAGACATCACCATACCCTCTGCAGATGCCATGTCCCCATCCGGACTGAAATCCGGCTCCCAGTTCTACCCATCATACCCCAACAACCCCCGCAGACGCCCCTCGGATGGAGGAATGGGTAAAAAAACTCACAGTTGCACGACTTAAATATCAGTATGCAAAACAAACAAAACCAATATCTTTGACCCTTCACAGAACCCCAACCAAAAAAGATCCGGAAGCCATCAGGACTGCCATCTTCTGTGAGTAAAAGTCATTTAATGTTCTTGCTGTACCCTCAACCATGTTCTCCACCAAAAGGTTTCCATGCAAACATCCATTTGTGGTCCATCACATTTTTCTGAAGTTTGTTCATCAGCAAGTTCCAGTGTTCTATTGGTGAAGTGTCATATATGGGACTTGTTGTCTTTAAATGGAACTTGCTGATCCTAAAAGAGTCTATAGTGAGTCTGGGTTAGGTTAGGAACCTTGTTGTGGACCATGTTGAGGTTTGTTGAGCTGTTTTTTCTACTATGTTGTAGAACTGTGTAAACCTTTAACTGATGCAGGTTAGCATTCTGCTCATTCTAGTAGCCATACCATTGCAAACCAATGCCTTTGTATTATGGGAGGGGAAACTAGTATTGCTCGATTTAATTCCGCATTAAGCCCCCTGTCCATGATTCAACCATGCCAGCACATCCCCACACCCAACCCCACCAAAGTGACCCAGTTGTGAATCCCCTTGCACCTCTCTCTCTTTCTCTCTCTCTCTCTCTCCTCGGCTTGTCTTAGCTCAGATTAATGGCTGCTGATGAGCTAGGCTTCTCTGGACTGCTGAATCTCACCCTAGGACTCGTTATAACTTCCTGTTGTGCAGTCACAGCATTATAATACCGAAATGATTGCTCCCCTGCTACCTTCAGACATGCGTTTTTATAGTATTATTTTGAAGACCTCGTCTGACTCAAAATAGGAGATATTGATCCGTAACTTGTCTGGGCTCGCCTCGACCTCGTCGAGTGCATCAACAAATCACTGTTAAAATGTTCTTTTCCACGAACTCGGAATGTTTTTATTTACACTGATGCATGTGCCAGGTTTGTTATTGCTTTGTATATCCAAACTGACAGCGTTTATCAGTGGTGTGCTCTCTGGGATTCGAACCCGCGACCTTGGTGTTGCAAGCGCAGCACTTTACCAGTGGAGCTGCTAGCTTATTTTCTCTCTTATTTGTTCTTTTTATGTGGTTTCCACATAATGGACCAGTCTATTTTGCTCCACTCCTACCGCTTCTTCAGCGAGACCTCTCCCCCCCAGCGTTCTCACCCCTCCCCTCTATAGCCCAGCTGCCTGTGGAGTTGGACGGGCTCCAGCAGCAGGCAGATGGCTCTGTAATTAGAAGTGCATCTCTCCATTCCCATCCCACTTCTCCCTGTTAAATCAAATTACAGGCAAAAGAGAAATATCGCTTTGCCGAATTTGTATTCTCCGCTGGCCCGAGACCCGCCCGCACCCCTTTCCTCCAAAACGCTCGCGCATGTATGCGCACAAACATACAAATCATACGTGTTAAAACGTGCGTGATGGAGAACGTGCCGTTTGGTTGGAGGTATGAAATGGGGGTTTAGAGTTTGGATGAATTTCTGATCTTTGTTCAGTTGTATTCAAAACTTGCTTGATGTTGTATAATGGCTATTGAAACCTATTCCGTTTTGCTAATTAGGTGTATTTTTCCTAATAGTTAGCAGGTTTTTAAGGTAAGGTGTGTCGTAAATCTAATTATTGATCAAAAATGGACAAAACAAGAACCTTAGATATCGTCCATATGAGCGGTATGAAATATGTTCTTACCCAGAATGCTTTGCATGATTTGGATGATGCTGTCCTCCCTCTCCTTTTTTGGCTCATGGGAGTGCGAGAGGAAGCGCCGACTGTGCCATGAGATGGCCGTGGCGCATTTCCCAGCATGCTCTGTTCTTTGTCCCTGCCACTTTATCCGAGGGGGCACTATGGAAACACGCGTACACGTCATTTGTACCGAAAATTGTGAAGCGCTTGCCAGCTTCAGGGCTTCGTACCAGTTGCGCACTCATGTGTAAACGGTTTGCGTTTATTTTTTACTTTCTATTGGTCCATACGATGACTGTTACTGACTCTTGTTTCTATGTCCTTTTTCCATATGACCTTGTTTACAAATTCAGGTTTATGTTGCCACGTCTGGGGATGATTATATCCGTGACAGTGCTGCCTACCCCGGCTCCAAACCTGGTTCTGTGTACCCAGGCTCCTTTTACATGCAAGGTGTGTACGTTTGTATGGAAATAAAGTTCTTTAGAATTCTTTCACATCTCATTTGTTCATCATAATGCTTATATTTCCACTGCTAATACTGCGGTGTATGATTCTTGTTTGCTCAAATGCATTTGCACACGCACACAGATTATTAACGACTAAGTAAATTATCTTGTAGTTTTGTTTGTTGTTTAATTTGAAGTCACAAGCATGCAAAACCAAATGTTTATATGGATTATAATATCGCATCGGTGGTCGTGTACGCTGGTAGTATTGATCCCATTCCATCTGCCCTTGTGTTCGCAGAGGGCCTCCACTCCTCTTCAGACCCCTGGGGCCCCTCTGGAGCCTTGGGCCAGTCAGGCTACACAGCTATGCTGGGAAATTCAGCACACATCAATCAGACAGGCTCCTTCTCGGCAATCAACCCACAGGACAGGATGGTATGTCGTATGAAATGTACACTGAACGTTTCGCTGGCCATCGTAATTCAAAATACGATGCTCCTAATGTTAGTTAAGTTACAAGCGTTGGAGTGGATTTTTGAGCCAGTGGCTTAAGATGTCATTTTCCTAGAAGGGTTTGTATTGTAACTTAAGTCACTTTGTCTCAACAGAACTATCCTTTGCACGGAGCGGACGTCAATGGTTTCCATTCGGGCTCGGCAGCGTATAGTCACACGTCATCTATAAATGGAACAGATGGCATTATGGGTAAATTACCTTCATTTTACAACATTGATCTCTAGGTGAATTGGAATAGTTCACATTTAATTTAAAGTTGATTCTTAGTGAAAAAATAATTTTGAATGGCTTAAGCTTGAGCCATTATTTAGAGAAAATGGTCTTCAGTCTTTCACACATTGAATGTCCCTTTCAATGGTCAAATGGCAAAATAATAGATTAGCATTTTAGTAATGACATTGACTTAACATGCAGTAATGCATACGGTAATCAATTTTCTCATTCTGTCCGGTAGCCGGCAGAGGCTCGGTCGCGGGCAGCTCGGGTGACGAGATCGGAAAAGCTCTTGCATCAGTAAGTGACGTTTTATTAATTGACCACGTGAAGTAAACGACAGGTTCCGTTATTCAAAGACACTTACTGTAATTACGGAATATTATCAGCTGTATCATTAGACACAAACCTTCCCATTACCAACGGTGACAGATACCGTCATGTTTTGTGTGCTGTGTGTCGTTTGATAGATCTACCCCTCGGACCCCAACAGCAACAATTTCTCCTCTGCTCCCTCCACTCCTGTGGGCTCCCCTCAGGGCATTGCAAGTAAGTTACGTTAGCCGACTTATTACGCAATAAGCTATCAGATTCCTAGATCAGTTTGTATCGAGTTACCAACACTAATACATGTATTGAAACCAGAATCGTTAATCATTCTCTTTAGATTGATTAGCTTCCAACGCTGGCAGATAGAGGCGTAAATGTGAAGCTCTTGAGCGCCCTCTGCTGTCACAGTCGAGTTACAGCAATCACATTTCACACTCATGTTCTCCTCACCAGGTACAGCTCAGTGGCCAAGACCCTCTAGCCAGACTGCTCTGTCTCCCAACTATGAGGGTGGACTTCATGCACTGGTAGGTTTTAAAAGAACCTTTAAATAGCATTTGTGCATTTTTGCTACCCCAAGTTTCAGGCTTTGATCAGAAAGTACAAAACACATTTAGTAGGTATCGGAATGCAGTTACAAATGAGCACAAAAGTTTTTTCTTTCTTCAATCAAAACAACTTTTGATTGATCGTTTTTTGCTGATGTAATTGAGACCTTGTGGGCAGGGCCAGGTATTATCGACCAATAATATCACGGCCTGTTACAAATGATGTTTCATATTATCTTTGAGCTAAATGTCAGCCATCTCTCTCCACAGCAGAACAAAATGGAAGACCGTCTGGAGGAGGCCATTCACGTGCTGCGCAGCCATGCGGTGGGCCAGGCCCCGGGAATTCCTGGAGCCCACGCAGACATGCACGGCCTACTGGCTGCCGTCTCCACCTCCAGTGGACCAATAGGAGGTCTCCCTCAGGCCTACTCCAATCCCGGACTGCCCCTCAGCAACAGACACCCTGCCATGGTTAGTGGATTCTTAGCAGGAGCCAACGTTTAAGAAAAAAGCAATCAATAACATAAAATAGTTATAAAAGTAGTAATTGCTGGTGCTTATGTCAGTTTTCAAAACTGCAAGATTATATCAAATCATATAACTTTATAAATAAACATATTCCAGTTTTATTATACTTTATTAACTACTTTTTAAAACTGCAATCCGTAACACCCAAAACAGTTATTGAGCAAGTACATGACAGATCAGTGTTCAAAGCGGTCTCCTTGTCTTTCCCCCCTTCGCAACTCTTAGTTTATAGTAATGATTTATAATTTAAGCTGTCATCCTGGATTTCCCGGGAAATGTCAGTTTCGTCTTCATTTGACTTCAACATACCCAAAGAAAAGTAGTTAAAGTAACCTGCGATTTTGTGGTGTAAAAGTTACAAATTACAGCTTTAAAATAACAGTGTGACTGTAGTTAAACTACTTTGAAACTGCAGCTGTGAAGCTGCTTGTAATTGAATTAAAAGCAACTTTGAAGAGGTGGATGCGGCGGTTATTCAAAACAATAACACCGCACCTGTGGGTATTGATGTGTGCTGATTACTCTCCCTGGTTGCATGACACCACAGGCTGGAAGCCACCATGACGACCACGCATGTCTTCCTGCCAGCAGTGGCATGCTGCAGTCAGCTCATGCTTCGGGCAACCCTCAACCTGCTGGAGCACCGGAGAGCTTCAGCAGTAAGTGTTCGTTTTACATGCGTTTAAGTGGGAAAACAACAGATGCAAACCTGAGAGCTGCTCTGGGATGTAGTTATTGATTTCCTGCCTCTGATTTCAGGTTTGTCCGGTGGTCTGGCCCAAGCGACGCTTTCGTCAAACAAGTCCGATATCAAGAGGGAAGACAAAGAGGAAGACGAGAATTCCTCTGTGGCCGATAAATCTGAGGAAGAGAAGAAGGAAAGCAAGCCGTCTCGCAACAGACCAAGGTACGAGAATGTTGTCCTGGTGACACCTAAATACAAGATCAATTAAAGGAATAGTGCACCCAAAAATAAAGGTTCTGTGCTTTGGTCACCCTCATGTTGTTCCAAATCCTAATGACTTTCAAACTGGAACACAAAGGGAAATATTAGGCTGGATTGTAGTAACTGACACCCTTGAGCACCATTTACTTGTATTAAAAAAGATGCAGTGAAAGTGAATGGTGACTGAAGACTGCCAGTTCCTAATTTTCTGCCGATTGTGTTCTACAAACGGAAGTCATAAACGGGTTTGAAACAACAGCATGCTAAACTTTCAATTTTGGGTGAACTATCCCTTTAAAAACTTTATAAATAGTTTTCTAATATCAAGAACGGCTGAATGTTTCTAACAAATGATATAGACGCTCATCCAAACGGAGGGTTTGTAGCAAGTATGCATTGTCTAAACTAGACCTTCTATAAAAAACGTTTGTGTGTGTTTGCGTAAGATGTATTTTCACATTGGGCCAGGCCTGCTTTCAAAGTGCTTGGGCTTTCCCTGCACACACTGTACCATGTTTTAAGGTGTTCTCCCCTCCCCTTCCCAAACTCTCACATTGTTTTCAGAAAGGAGGTGTTTACCCATCAAGCCCTTTCATGTGTATCAGACCAGGGAGAAGAGTAAGTCTATCTCCCACCTTAGAGTGCATGTTTGTAAAGACTCAATGCAACCCACTCGAACCTTAACACAGGAGTGTCAAAACCTGCTTCCTGAAGGGTCACTCTTCTACAGAAGATCGGTTCAGCCCTGCTCTTACACACCTGCCTGTAACGTTCAAGTAACGTTACTGATTGCCTTGTTCAGGTGTGTTTGATCAGGGCTGGTGCTGAACTCCAGGTGCAACATTTGACACTCCCGCTTTAACACATTAAATGTCTGAATGTTATTGGCACACAATACATGTAGCATTGCAGTGACTTTATCATGGAAAATTAAAGGTGGTTTTAACAAAGGTGGGTCAGATTGGCTGGATTTTTTTATATAATTGGTTATATTTTGCCTTTTTTAATTTCTCAATTTTCATTTTTATCTGTGAAAGAAGACTAATCTTCGCTATATCTAATACAGTACCAGGAAATATTTGGACCCGTCTTCTCATTCATTATTAGTTTTTTTTTCTTTTTTCAATAATGAAGTGTTTTTTTTTAACTATTTAGGCACAAGCCTTTAAATAAAATGATGTTTGTCACGAGAATCATGCATTTCAATCCAAAGATGTGTCCAAACTTTACAAACATTTCTCTAGTATTGTATTTAAGAGGCAAGTCGATTATGCAGCAAGGGTAACTCAGTCTTACTACAGTGTCTGACGTCTTTAAACCTGCTTTGCGTAGTGGATGAACTAGTATTTTTTTATTTCATGGTTTTAAAATAAACAAACTTAGGAATTGACATTTTAAATATTTAATCATCTCTCTGCAGTCAGGACAATGAAGATGATGAGGACCTGCCGGCGGAGGTCAAGATCGAACGAGAGAAGGAACGGCGGGTTGCCAACAACGCTCGAGAGCGACTGCGCGTGCGCGACATCAACGAGGCCTTCAAAGAGCTGGGACGCATGTGCCAGCTGCACCTAAGCAACGATAAACCCCAGACCAAACTGCTCATCCTGCATCAGGCCGTCAACGTCATCCTCAACCTGGAGCAACAAGTCCGCGGTACGTTCCTGCGTAATCCGTTGGAAAACTTCTATAATGGCATACAAGCCGATAACGGCTCATTTCTTCAAAACTATTGAGCACTTTTTAATAATTTTTGTTGCCATGTTTGGAGTATTTCACACACATTAATTTACCAAATCAAAACCCAGTAGGTGTCGGTCCTTTATAAAATTTAGAATAAAGTAAACTTTCTCCAGTTTAATCAAAATTAAAATTACGTTTTTAAAAGTAAACCAAGGTTCATGGTTATTGTGATCACCGTTCTCTCTAACGGCGGTTTTTCGACTTAACAATAAATGAACAGCATTTTTATGTTTGTATTCATCCAGAACGTAACCTGAACCCCAAAGCAGCGTGTCTAAAGCGTCGTGAGGAAGAGAAGGTGTCCGGGGTGGTTGGAGACACTCAGATGCAGTTGTC
>JAZGTK010000606.1:0-46102 GCA_036877625.1 Ambastaia sidthimunki
CTCTAAACCTCTGTTTTGTGTCATTTCAGTCGCTGCTAATTTGCAGAAGATAGTGGAAGAGCCTCATTCCAATAAAAACGTCACTTTTAAACTGGTGAGCGTCAGGTTGTGTTAATGCCAGCGTATGCTAATGCTAAACACTGTTTGCTGTAACGGGACACACTCTGTTTTTCAGGCCTCTGGCGTCGATAGTTCTGACATTCCTGATGATGTCAAACTCTTGGGCTTTGCTCAGCTCAGCATTAGCTAAACTTCAGCTCTGTGCGGGACCACGACTTGCCTACAAATGTGAAAACATACCAACACTACCAACAGAATGACATTGATATATTTTCCCCTCTCCTAATTGCCCAAAAGAACCACTGTTGCCAAAGAGAAAAGCACCGTATCGCCAACCCACAACCTACATGAGATGTGCTGAGTTGAGATTTATCATCAATTGTAGGAATCAATTAAAATAAAGTTTACGATTTGTGCATATAAGTATGCAATTATCATCACAACCAGATATAACCTTAATGTCTTTTTATATTTATACTTTCAGTTCCTCTCGTTTATCTCACTTTTTTTCTCTACTTTTGCACATCCAAACACCCCTAAAATAATACACTTGTAAATGCCTCTGTATTGTAACTACTGAGTGCATATGGGAGGAATGAAATGAAACTATGATCAAGTGATGGTGGTTACAACTGCATGTACGTTTCTCAGTGCCTTTAAAGAGAAACAGCTAGCGTAGCGCTTAATTGTTTTCTGAGCACTTTTTCATTATTTAACTGGAAGGTTCAGTCAAACAAACCGGATGCACATTTATAGTCTTGTTTTGAAATCTTGTTTCAATTCTCTGGATGCTAAATCTAAAATGTTACATTTTGTTAAGTAAGTTTCAGACGTTTCTGATTGTTGTATCAACAACAACGAAGCTTTATGTTCTTGACTGTCGTATAAATAGCGAATTATTTTCAGGCTAGTGTCTCTACAATATTTTTTATTTCAGCTCTAATGCAGATAAATATTAGTAGTCAGTACAGCAGGTAGTTGTAACTTATGAATTTAGTAACCAGCTGCCAGTTTTGGTGGCTAAATTTGGTTTATGAATTTATTGACAGTTTACCCCTGATTAACAACCTAAAGTTGTGGCCCCCTATATGATTTGGGGTACACTGGGCAAATCTGATATTACTGTCCCATGCTTCTCTGAAACAACTGCCTTAATGTTTCTACACACTTTCACATCACCATATCTTTTTTTTTTATTGATTATATTCGCAATACAATTTGTGAATTGTAGTTTTCAATCTTTACTTCCATGCATTATCTGTGAATTTCACTTATTTTGTAGGTATCCCTTTGTTGAAAGTTCATGGAAGTGTGTGAGATACTTTCTGAAGAAACTTCTTTTGGCTTTTTCTGCTCTGAAATTTTACTCTTAAACTTTCATGTGTATTTCTGATGTGGATAAACTTGATTGAACTTGGTTGTAAATAATGTAATTTGCCCTTGGTTTGGTTTATATGGGATGTTTCACTCATGGCCTTGGTGTTCTTCATAAATAAGGTGATGGGAGGTGTCGGCTGCACAGACACGTTGTGAGTTGTGTTGGTTTGTATTTGTGTCTTTGAGGGAGCTTGTGTTCACAGATTGACTGGTCCACAACTGCTAAACTTTTAGACCTTCTATAGAAACGTGTTTACTTCTCATGTAAGAAACCTGTAAAAAATAGAATTTAAATATGTTTTGCAACAACAGCCTGGAATAATGTGAGCATATATGCTATTTGGCCAAAAATATGTGTACTCGCCTTTCTGATTAAAAGATTTGGTCATTCCAGATTTTTCTAGACTGTGTATTTATGGTATAGCATTAAGACTGTACTATAGCCACATAGTGATTAGAAAAGTGTCTACTTGCATTTATAAAATTTAGTGATTTTAGAAAAGCATACATGCAACTTATTATTAAATAATTTAAAATCATTTCTTCTGTTTTTCAGTGTTATAAAAAAACTCGCAAGTAATGTGGAACGATTCATTAAAATCACTAAAATCACAACAAAGTGGCCCACTAAAAAACTACAAATAATACAAAAATACATAATTTTAACACTTATATTATGTTAAGTGCTTAACATGGGCTATGAAGAAGTACATCTAAACAATTAATACAAAGTAGAAGATATAAGGGCGATCCAATAACAATATGTTAAAATTGTTTCTTTCTTAAATCCAAATTCATGGTTAGGGTTAATAAATATTTAACAATGAAAAATGTAACATCTTGCTAATATTGCCATACTTATTAAATGTGGAACTGTGTTGTACAGAGATGGCCTTCACCGTCTTTAGTGTAAGCAATAAAAAAACAACAGCAAAAGAAGCAATTTACATCAATTTATTTTTATTTAACTTATATTTTCCCTTCAGTCAAACTATCTCTTGCTTGTTTAATAAACAATAACTAATAAACAATACTTGAACACTGTTTAGCAGTCTTAATTTTAACATTTATTGAGACATTTTTTAATCAAAAGTTGTGTCTGTTACGTTTGTTAGTGCAAAATGAACTAACATGTACCTTTGTATTTGTAACACCAACAATGATTAATACATGCTGTAAAAATATGTTGGTTATTGCTAGTACATGTTAGCTAACTATCATTAACAACTGGACCCCATTTTAATAGTGTTACTAATTGTTTTTAGAATATTTCTCAAGACAATTATTAGTTTGAACTATTAGTTTGAATTATTAGTTTTAAACTTTGTAACGTTCCTTTCCACTGTAGTAACAGTGAATTATCTTTAATTTCATCCATATCGCTGTCTCCCCAACATCTTCACAGCTTTCCACATGTTCATCCAGATCTTCACGGCCATCACCTTCTCACACAACTGCATCAACGACTGGATCCTACGGCAGGTATCCAACCTGAGAAACGGATGAACCTGAGAGCTGTAGGATGTTCTTACCTGTTGATCTTGATATGTATGTTATTGAGGCTTATGGAATTAACACAACCATCTCATGTACTGACAGATGGGTTTATAAGGAACAAGAGGTGAGCAGCAATATTTTAACTGAGATACAATTCTGTACCAGCCTATATGATATATATATAGAAAGAAATTATAAAACCCTCATTATGCATATAAGTTTTCTTACTGCAGAAGGAAAACACGCATGGATTTGAACCCATGTCCTTGGTGTTGTGTCATGTCATACCATTTGAGCTACACAGTGTTTGAGGTAATAAACGAATAACGTAAAACTACATTCTCTTATTGGATAATTCTGTATATAAATAAATCCTAGTGTTTCAATTTTAATTTTTACTTACAGTTAAACATCAGTGACAGCTTGCTCGTGATTTATAATGCATCAGGCCTAGTTCCCATTATTGTTTTTATTGACAAATCTGGCAGCTTTTGTAAATTGTATTTCATGTACAACATAAAAATCATAGCAGAAACACGTTTATATAAGGTACTGTATATGCACACAAAAATCAGATACTAAAATGCTAACAAAAATGAACCTAGCAAAGAAAAAAGTACAAACATTTGTTAAATTTAATTGTATAAATACTTTAGACCTTATATTCATGTGCTAAACAAAACTTTCTCCTTAAAGCTGCAATCTGTAACCTTTACGGTAACCTTTAAAGTTATTGAGCAAGCACATGACTGATCAGTGTTCAACATGATCTTCTTGCCCCAATTCTGAAACTGTATTTAAACTGTATGTTTAAAATAATGATATATAATTTGAGCTGTTGGGTCTGATTTTCCAGGAAACGTTAGTTTGGCTTCATTTGACTTCCAAATATGTCATGAAAAGTTTGTAAAGTAACCTGCAATTTTATGTTTTAAACAGATATGACAGTAGAGAGGTGAAAGTTATAAATTACAGCTTTAAACTGAACAAAATTACAGTGGGGGCTGGTCTTGTCTGATTAAAGCATGTTGATTCTTGGGTATGTGATAATTTCTGATGTTGCAGGACAAGCTGTGATGAGCTTCTTTGAAGTTGTCCTGGTTTCAGGTTGAGTTGTCACAACTGTGGAGGTTTTAGAAGAGTAGAACTTGTTGCCAAAGCAGTCCCTCCTCTCATAGTTCTCACTGATAGTTCTGGTACCAATGATTCTCTGTTCCTCAGGTGCTGTTTGCACTTCTAACACGCTAATCTGTCGTCTTTGGTTAGCAGGGCTGGTGGAGGCCTCCTTTGTGATGGCGCATTGCCTGCGGTCAGGTGACATGTTACAGCAACACTGCAGCTTGGTCTCGTTCTTTGGTTCTGCTTTTTGGGGGCTGATCTGAGATGGTGACTCTTCAAGTTTTCTTGCTGCAGACTGAATGGAAATGAATGAAGGAGATGCTGGAGATGATGATCTCTGTTTGGGTGTTGGAATGAAAAGCTCTGGTTTAGGATGTGCTGGTACTGTTGAGTGTACGTTCTGGACCTTTGGTGATTTGCTCGACCCAATGCTGATTTTCCTTATGTTACCTGACGTAGATGAGCCTTGTACTTCCACCATTGACTCTCTGAAGAGACCAGAGAGTCCTACGATGTCAGAATCAGATTTTAGAGTCGATACCGAGTAAAGGGCTTTTTTAATTGCCTCTTCTATATCCATGAGTTTTGCAAGTGTTTGCTCTTTTAAACGGATTATCTCAGCCCCAGCTTTCTCTAGGTCTCCAAAAGCCATCTGCATGGAGGACATCATCCCAGGTTCCAAAAGAGTTTCTGAAGTACCTCCTCTGTGTTCTGGCATGACAATTTTAGGGTTGGTTTTCGTCTCCTCTGGCACAACCCAATCCGGTACCCTCTCAAACATGTTTTTAAGAGATCTCACATCTACTTCGCTGGATTCCTCTTGCATTTCCTCTACTTTTGAAAGTATGTTTTTCAGTTCTTCCTGTTTCTTTAGCTTGTCAAAGATCTCTATGACAGCTGTTACGTTTCCCTTCATGATCTCGTCCATGTGCACTGAGAGCCTCTGCCTTTTTTCATCTTCTGTTTCACGCCTTATTTTCTTCTCTCTTCTCACCACTTCACTCTTCTGCTGATCATCACATTTGTCATTTGTCTCTGCTTTATAAGTCCTACTCGAGGTGCCATCATCTTGAGGAGAAGGTCCATCGGGCTGTGCTGTGACTTCAAAATGCTGAACTGCAGAATTGTTATTTGTGTACTCATCTTTGGTCATCTTGATTCTCTTGGGTTTTACTGGTGCTACTAATCCACCTGCCTTTACTCCAAAGTTTTGAAGTGTAGTATGAAATCCTGTGGAGGATTCACTCATGTTCTGCAAGTTTTCTGATGGGCTCTTTGGAGATTCTTCAAGAACCTGTGTGGGATTTAATTTTACGTGTGTGAAACCTTCATTCCCTTTGACAATAATTGATGTATCATTAGGCTTAGATTCATGGGCATTACCACTATGCTGTAAATTGCAAAGGGCATCTTTATAAGACATTGGGTCTGGACATGAAGTGGGGCATAATGAAGGTTCTTTATTCTCCTCATTAGCTGGTTTTGAACAGGTAGCTTGGCCTTCAACTTGCAATGGTCTGGCTACACTTGCATTTGGGTTGGGCTTAATTTTAAACTGGTCTGGTTTAGGTGGGATTGCTGGCTTGGGTCCAGTGGGAGTTTTACTTTTCTTATTAGGAGTTTCTGTGGAAACATGCATTTGATTTCTCAGTGGTTTGTTTTCAGATGGCCTTTGGCAAGGAGCTGTGTCAACTTCCTCAGCTGGTGCTCGGAGAACCTGTTGTTCACCTAGAAGCCCAGAAGCACAAAGTTCTATTTTATTTTCTACAACACTATCACTTGGCTGATCCACACCTGTCACCTTTTTGTGTCCTGCATATTCTTTGCCAGAATTCGTATAAATCATGGCAGCTCGGAAATCCCCCGTTGTGACATTGAAGTTGGACTTTCCCAAGGAATCGAGAGCTGCCTGTATGCTTCCTCTCATAACATCTTCACTTTTTTCTTCTGGTTTGGAGATTTGTGGGTGCTCATTGTTCTCACTTATATTACTGTCATTCTTCATCTCTATTAACTCATGGTTCGCTGAACCAGCATCATCTTCCACAGCATCAACTAGCTCTGCTTGAAGAACAGCTCCATTATCTTTGATATCTTGACTTGGCAGGATTTTTTTTATTTTGTCACCAATTTCAGAGTATATTCTACCTTTTGTCTGCATTGGTTCTTTAGTTTTATTTGGTTCTTTAGTATTACTTTTACTTTTCATCCCACTTTCTTTAGATGACAATTTTGAATCTTTGTTTTCAGTAGACTGCAGACTAAGGCTAGTTTCATCCAAACCGGTACTAAAAAGGGCTTTGATATTTTTAACGTTACCTAATATAATCTCACTTGTTTTCTCTAATACTTCTGTAGAAGCACTCATATCTTCATCTGATGATGTTTTGTGTAGATGTTTAAGATGGTCAGTGTCTCCTTTCTCAATACATCCCCGGACTAGCTGCACATTCACAATTCTGTTTGCTTCCAGATCTATTTCAGAGGAACTGTCCCACATAACACCTGATGTGTAACTGATATCTGTCTTAAGATCTTCCTTTTTAGGCTCTAGAATTTTTGTTTGACATGAAGGAATGGACCTACACTCCATTTGGTCAAACTCCACCACCCTTATGCTCTCCTCATTGTGGCCAAAGAGAGCATAAACTGTTATTTCTCTTGTTTCTGTGACAACATCTTGTATTAAAACTCCTTTTCTCAGGGACTTCTCTTGGCCAAGTAGATCTTCAGTAATCTGTACCACATGTGCAATTCTGCAGTCTTTATCTTGAAGTACATTGAATGGAAGTTGGTTAGTTGGAACATCTACCTTATGAATCTCCACATTGCCCTGACTGTCCTCTTTTAGGAAGGTTACATTTGGGTTTAGGTTTGTTCCTGGCAGCATCTGGAGCATGATGTTCTTAATACTTCCAGTCACAATCTCCTCACCATGAACTTCTGGTCTTGAATCATTTCTAAAAGCATATCTTGCTCTTCTGACATGACCATTTGTGCTAGCTTCCAGGATGGACCCATCAGCTTGAATGATTTTGAACTTCCATAAAGAAATAAGAATATCTTGCATGTTCTCCAGCATTGTTTCTGATTCCTCCTTGGTTTGCTGATTGATCTTATCGAGTGGAGTAGATTCAAACATCTGGGCTCTATTTCTGACATTGGCCTTCAGCATTTCTTCCTCTTTGCTAAAACTGTCAGATGTTGTTGAGATGTTCTCTTCATCATGTGACCTGTTTTTGAGGTCTTGTATAGCTGTAGATATACCTACAAAAATCTCATTTGTATCTTTGAAGTTTATATCATTGGGAAGATTGATAGAGTGAATGTCTGATGTTTGTTTTCCAGAATTGCAGGTCTCAGAATCATTCTTTAGTTTCTGGTCTGATCTACTGTGCTCCTCAAAGACAACATTTCTTCTTGGGCAGGGACTCTGTCTGTCTTTCAAAGTATCTATTGACTGAATTTCAAACATTCTACGTGTAGCTTTAACATCCACCCTGATGTTCTGCTCTGATGTCACTTCCTCTGGTTCATTAGGCAGAGTTTGAGATTGTGGTTTGTTCTCTTCATTTGGGGAGCTACACATGGGTTCCTCAGACGATGTTCTCTTGATGTCACAGTCTTGAAAATCCTTCTTGATCTTATGGAAATCAACTGGGCTGACTGCATGGTTCTCAAATAACCAGCGCTTGGACTGGAACTCACATCCAGTGTCTGTGTCAGCCAGCTCCTCTTCTACCAAACCATCAATTGTTTTCAGCTCAGGGCATGTGTGTTTTAGCAGTCGTCTAAGTTCGCACCTCTGACGCCGTTGGTGCATATTGGACATTGTTTCTCTTGTAGGGGGTGGTGAGGTAAAGGGTCGCTCACATTCCTCAGTGCTGGGATTCAGATGATTTGTAGATGGATTTAATTCAGGTTCTACATTGTCTGCATATGTAGTTCCATGATGTTTAGAGATGTTCTTTGCATCTTCAGCCATTCTAAAATAAAAACAATGAAGAATTATTACAATAGCTTATTAATATCAAAACATCAGCCTCTTTTAGAATGTAGAATATTTAGGTATGCTTACATTTAGGTAAATAAATTGTTGAGCTGTTAAACATACCTGTTGAACTGTGTTGAGGCCAAACCGCATGCCAAAGAAAATCAGCATTTTGCAACAAATGTTTCTAATGGTTGTTATTTTCAGCAAGCTGGGTACAGGCATTTAGAAACGGTTGTTTTTATGCAAATGTCAGTATTTTGATTATAGTGTTCTGAGCACAAAGACGGTGGTTAGTCAAGCACAATCATTTTAACTTCCTCTGTTGTTGTTATAATTTACACCTGTAATTTAAGGGTCAGAGAAGAGAATTTTGTTTACTGTGTATGTAATTACAGAAATATGAGAAATAAACTGCTAATCTCCTGTTGCTGTTTTAGGTTTTGTAAAGGCATTAAAAACAAACAAGCAAGCAATCAATGAGGCACATAATACACTTCATTTCCTGTAGAACACAACACTGTCACGCATGACAAATGCAGTTTTTGATTAGTTTAGAACTCTCAAGCTTGCATGTGTTTAATCACTGGTTAACAGTATACTAGCTACACAGTCAAAGATGCATTTTCCTTACTTTGATTAGTTTTAGCCTTTTCTTCAAGTGGATAAGTAGTATTCTGTTCCTAAAGCAACAAAATAATAACAGAAGCATTAATCTCAATGTTATCAAAAAGATTTTGCAGTAATATTTGAAGAACGTTTTCTAATGTATTAATATATAATATATATAATGTTTCACTAACTACTTAAGAATAATGTTTTTTGTTTAAATAAACGTTTAAATAATGTTCTTATTACCAATCAATAAGGTTAATACAATGGCTTAACCTGAACGTTTTAAACATTCTTGAAAATACGCATTAACATTTTTGTTACTTTATGGAAACAGGAACATTCTTGCAACCTAAAATGGTTAGCTGAGAACTCTTTCACCCCATCTCATCTCTGTAACCCCAAAGGTCACCACATGTATCATAAGGAATTTAAGCAGCTATAAGTACTAACAGGTCTGACTATGGTGTCCCACAGGTTCTGCAGCTGTTACTTTTGACAGATATAGTGTAGACAAAGCTATGACAGAAATAGAGATCTCCTGTCTGTGGATAGCTGAGCTGTCTCTGAAGTCTACAACTGACATTTTTTTATCCTCTGTCATGCAACAGAAACATCAGAGGCAGGGTTTGAATAATGTGACTTAAACTTTGAATCCCCATTTTCTGAATGATAGACTGATATCAAGGTTAACATCTGCTTTTACAAGTGTGTCCTACAGGGGCTGACCTCAGGGGGGACACAAAGGTCACATTTCAAGTATATAATACAGTGACAAATACATCACTTTCACTTCACTGTACTCCTAAACACATGATTAATGTAAGTACCACACCTACCAAAACAGCTATTCATTAAAAATAAATAAATCATTTTCTTCAAACAGTTTAAACATAAAAACATAATGAGGAATTTCAGTAAAGATGGTAAAACAAAGAATTAAATGTTCTTCCTAAAGCTGCAATCTGTAACTTTTGCCTTAAATATTCATTTAAATTTAAACAGCTGCTGTAAGGACAAGTTACAAACACTTTTCTTTCTGTTTACAGATGAACATTTCCCACAAAATCCATTTGACAGCTCAAATTATAAATCATTATTATAAACTTACTGATGCACATTGAGGTACGGTAATGAAATGGTGTTGAGCATTTATCTGTCATGTAGTTTCTCAATTACTGTTTTTTTCTCATTTTTAACCAAAAAAGTAACAGGTTTCAGCATTTGAAGTAGAAAATTAACGTAAGCTTATTTGCTGGTTATCCAACCAAGGAAAAATATGTTTTCTTAGCAGTCTTTGTGTGTTTTGTGTATTCATTTGTGTGTTTTGTAACACACAAATGAATAATCAAATTCTGGAAATAACATATCAACGGTCACAAATTCCAGAATGTCCAGTCATAGTAAACATTATGGCAAATCCTTTTTAACAAGCAAAATATGTAAACATCAACTCACCCTTCAGTGCTCTTTCTCACAGCTCCTAAATCTAACTCGGGTCCCTATGAATTATTTTATTATTCAGCTCTGTAATGATCTTCTGATGTTCTGTCAGCCATGTGTGTCCTCCAAGTGTGCCAGTGAGTCTGTGGCACTTCTGTTCTGGCAACAGCTGAACATGTCCGGTTCTAATGGAAGAGAACGTGCAGAGCAGCTATTTTGGGAGCTATTTTGCTATTCTAATATTGTTACACCAGGCTGAGTCAATCACTTACAGAGATATATCTACTTTTAAGCCTGAACTCTGAAAATAACATGCATACTTTATTTATTTCCATGTTATTCTCATCTTGTCATTGTGAACAGCTGCTATTCTTGCTATAGTATCACCTGGTGTTACTCTATTGGAGACCTAATGGAAAGTTTTTGAGATATAATGGGATATAAGTTAATGGATTAGTATTACTCGTAAATTAACTTAAACATACACCCTAAAAATGCCGGGTCCTTTTCAACCCATGGTTGGGTAAAATGTGGACGGTACAAACCGTTGGGTTATTGCTTAATCTATGCTGGGTTTTAACCCATGGGATAAGCCAATGGTTTGTTCTTATGTTGAAAACAACCCAGCATTTTTAGAGTGTATAATCATGTATGTATTAGTCTATATCTTACACAGTATGTTTAAATGTGCACTGTTATATCAAGCCAGCAACAAATTCTATTCTATTCTATTTTGCATGCTTCAAATCCATATGAAGAGCTTACTGTACATGCTAAGCATATGTGCTTTACGTAATGTTGTGTCTGAGTGTTGTATATAGTTTGCGCTTGACATTTAGGTCACCTGATGAGACTTTGTCAATGTTTGGCATTTAACCTTGGACTACAGGCCTTATTTTATGTTCTCACCTTCTGGAAAAGATCTGTTTTCAGTATAAATGCCAGATATTGTCTGTCTTCTCTCAGAACGAGACACAACCAGGTATGTGCTTACACCCTGAAACAGTAAGTATTTAATTATTTAAGTTTGGAACATTATTTTCTTAGTATTGCTGTTGAATATTTATGTATTGTAAAATATCATCAAATGTTGTTGGTTTGTGTGTGTGTGTGAGTTTCAAGTATCTTAGTATGTGCTTTTTTATTTATTATATATATTTATATGTTTTAAACATTTATTTATTTTACAGACCCCTGATTAAAAACTTAGGCAATACAAGTTAAAATGATTTACCATCTGTTAAATTTATGTTCAGCTCACAAGTAGTACTTCTTTAATCTTTTATTTTATATCAAACTCTGTGATGTATTATGATAATTTATGTTGTTTTGTCCTATATGTTTGTTTATGTAGTGTATCATTACATCACATCCTGTAATTGGTACAGAAAGGCTACTGCTTTACTATGTCTTTGAGACTTATGATGTCTTCTCTTATTAGGGTCAAGCTGCCATTGACCTTTGCCCCCACTTCAGGGCTGAGGTATGAGAGCTGTAGACACTGATGTCCAGGGGTCAGACTTCAGTCCATAAGGCCAGCGTGGATTCTCTGAGGTCCCGCAGGCACCTACAAACAGCTGCGAGACTTTTAGGCATTTTGTCGTGTCTAAATATAAAACCACAACAGTATGAAAATAAATAGTTTCCAAATCATCTTCAAAAATCCAAATTTTTCCTCAGTATTTAATATTTAAAGCCCTACAACATTTATAATCAGACAAAAAGGATTGCAAAGAAAGAGGCACATTTTGAATGGTTTATATTGTGCATTGCTAATAGCTTTCTTGAATTACTTCCTTGCCAAATTATGCACCTCCAATTTGCTTTAAGACAGTTTTAAGCTAATACCCAAGGAATTGCTCATCATTAATCTTCAACTGCTTAGCTAATTTACTGCGTCTGCCTGACAAATGAGCTTGTTTAAAGTCATATATCTAACACTTCTCTCCGAGGTTTCGCTTTTCCTTGAAATTATTTTCTTTAGTTATGTGTGAAATTTTAAACTACAGCTTTCAGATGAATTACAGGTGCAAGCTATTTTTTGCAACCTGTAAGTGGCATTAAGAAACTGTGTGTCCCATGAGTTATGAGGCTAATAAATACAATTAACAAAGACATAATAAAGACTATAAACCTTTTTGTTTTAAATTAAAAATACATGTAAAAATATCAAATTATTAACATAACACAGTTAAATCAATTTTACAGTCGTGAATAAATAGTTGTGAATTTGTTGTTGCCATAATATTAAAAGCATGCTCAAAAACTGATTTTCCTGCTTGTATTTGTTTGTGGGACTGTCATATGTGTTTAATATGTAAATTGATTACTTAAACAAACTTTAAGAAACTCTGATATCCTGGGAAATTATTCTTTGAGATTCATCCTTGATCTGACAATCTATCTAAGACTTTGCAATAGTCAAAAAAGAGGGCAGAGAGAGTTATTTGTTTTGACTTTCCACAGTCCCTGGTGTTTCGTGCACCCTTGTGTCTCTGATCTAAGATCAGTTGTCTGTGTGTGTGTGTGTGTGCCATATGTTTAGGAGAAGTGTCCTAAACTAAAAATACCTATAATGTCCTCCAACATATGTTGGGAGATACTGAGCTAACCGTTCTTTATTTACTGTGTATTTCTGTAAAACATGAATTTACAAATTAGCTCCTAGAAACTATTTCATTGTATTAGAATCAATTGTATTTACCAAGAGACGGTAACATCGCCCTCTAGTGGAATCTTTTACATGTTGCGTGCTTCTGGGTGGTCGTGTATCTCACGTGGTCTGCCAGTAAGGGTTTATGTGACCACAAGCTGACACAATTATTTATTTTAACCTCCTAATCTGTATAAAAAGGACTTTAACAGACATGCAATTGTGTCATGCAGCCAAAATTCAACTCATATACTGTGAAACAATTGGTGCCAAATAATTAATTTCTTTGTCATTAAAATTTAGAATGTACTGGATTGGTCTTGATGTGAAATAAAGGTTTATATATCTGCTTCCTCTATAACATTTTAACTTTAAAACCAGAAAACTGTACAAGACTGGTGCCCTTAAGCGTCGTAACATCTTTTGGAGCACAGTTACCCGACCTGTTTTACTTAAATATTGGAAAGTGTGTGGACGAGAGGAAACAGAACAGTTGATGGTTAAAAAAGCCGAGTGTTGCTGACTTTCCCTCAGGCATATAGCAGATTTATAATGTTTGCCTTTCTCTGACAGACTTTAAAGCTTTTCAGCCAGAACAAGGTGAACTCCCAGGCCTCAGGACAGCCATGAGTGGTTTCCATGGTTCATCAAGTGAACACAGAAGATCCTTTGCCTCTCTGTGAGGCAAAATAACCTGTGCATTTACAAAATAACCTGTGCATTTACAAAATAACCTGTGCTCATTGCTTTGACATTGTGCCTTCAGTAGACTTTTAAGGAATAAAAGTGTTTGCATTCAGATGTGAAATGTAAAACAACTTGAGGCTTTTAAACTTTAAATAACTGTGCATAACTGTTGTGACACATTGTATTAAATAAAGAGCAGAACTAACGTGTTTCCAGGCTCTTCTAATTCAAATAAGTGAAATCTTGTTTGTGCGCTCTATTAGACCTTGTAACATGGGAGTATCTCATACAGAGAAATAGCAACAGCATGTTATGCATACAATAAACAATAAAATATCTGATAATTCTGTGGTTGCACATTTCTTCCATAACTTCTGTAACCTACTCCATTACAACAACTACAAATTAGTGATGACATTTCTGTGATAAACCTCTTGCCTCTTTAGTATGTTGAAGGCTCAACTCGGCATGGAAACCAAGATGGTTCTCTACTATCACAATATGCATCATGTTCTTTTATGAAGCTGACTACCCGGTTTTTCATTGGCTCAGACATTCTCTCCCTCACACATCCTGTTTGGCTGCAGTCCATGCGGTTACTGTTACGCTAGCTCTTTATACACATTTGGTGCAGCACGATTTTGGCATCTTCAAGAAATCTTTGTGCATCTTCAGACATGCATATGAAACATGAATCCTTGTGCTTTTTTATCAGGGCCACACCAACATCTTTCTTAAGGCAATGCTTAGCCTGACACAGCAGCGTATAGTGTTAACACTGCATGCACTGTACCACGGTACCCTCAAGTAACCTCCTCAGTTCTTTCAGTACATGATGTGGTCACATTATAACAAACAGCTGATGTCTCATGGGTTATAATGTAACTGCTTTGAAACAGTGACATCATGCCTCCAGAAATAGACACACAGTGGCAATGGAGATTTATTCTTATGAATTATTAAAGGAGTGGATGGCAGTTGGGCTCCTCTTGTATTCACAAATACAAACCTGCATTTTCTCACGCTAAGGATAAATTCCTCCCTTATATTTGTAGTCTTATAAATATTCAGCAATGTAAGTAAATTAAATTACATTTTTTAAATAAAGTATTAAAAACGTATATACTGGTTAGGGACAGACTCGGTATGATACTATTGCATTATGAATTGTCATATTTAAATCAGACTTTTATTTTCTTTTATGCTCGGAAAAAAAAGAGTTCAAATGTCAATCGTTGCTTTGATAAATTCGTAACTTTTGGGGTTAAAAATCTGTTTTTAAACAAATACATCACAGATCATTGTTCAAAACAATCTCTTTACTTTACCCCAATTCCCAACATTAAGTTTATAATAATGATTTATAATTTGAGCTGTCGGGTCCGATTTGACTTCATTTGACTTCAACATACGTAAAATTATCTGCAATGGTATGTTTTAAACAGAGATGGCGACAGAGAGGCGAAAGTTACGCATTGCAGCTTTAACTACCTGGAAATGTAGAAGCTGTGCTTTCGTTTTCCAGTGTTGTGTCACAAACCATAAACAGGATTCTGGTGGTTGGATATTTCTTTCTATTTTGACGACAGATTGCACCAATTTATCAGACGTTTAAGGTATGTTCAGCTATTGTGGCCTTGCAAAAAGTTGATCACGTGTATTAAGTTCAACTCCAGGTGTTAAACAAGCAGGTAGAAGCTTCTCAGTTCACATTTATATCAGTTTTGTGCTTTTGCTCAATCGACAGCAAAACTAAACAACACGCAGTTGTTTATAAAATAGTCTAAATATTAAAATCTATCATGTTGTTATATGTTGCATTTGTATGTTGCTCTTTAATTGCATTATTATTTGTCCTGCTGTTGTTTGTGGATGTGTGTACTGGAAGCTTTCAGCACTTTCTGAATGCTATCAACAATCAAATACAAGGTTATAAAAACATGGTCCACAGAACTGCTTCGTTTGTCGTTGTAGTAACTTTTAATGACCGATAGAGGGAAGCAGATGGTCGTTTTTAAGACCAGTCACTTCAACATTAAAAAGCACAGAGACAAACAGCTGTTGTTCAGATACTGTAGTTTCCTACATTAAGAGTATGATATCATGTTGAGCAGATTTTTCCTCTGTGAATCATTGCTGGACATTTGGTCGTTGTGCTAAGCGTTTAGGTGTTGAGTGTAAAGGGAATGGTGTATATAAATCAAGGGAGATGTTCAAACGTAATGTTTAAACCTTCAATTATTTTAATGTCCAAAAACATTGAGTAAACATAGCATACCTGAAACTGAATGTTTTTCAAGTCAATATTAAGTGGGTTGGCCTTAATTGCAGAAGTTTAATACTCCTATCCAGCTAACAATCTCAGGTTATAAGAACATTTCCTAATGTTTCCATTAAAGAACAAAAACGTTAAAAATGTTATTTTGAAAGTTCAATGTGAATGTTCAATTCAGTTTGAATGTTCAGTTTTTTAGGTGCATTAACGTTTTTGCTTAGTTACATTATTCAAACTTATGATAAATATAACATTAAATAAGCATTCTACTAAAGTTACTGCAAGAACATTTTTGACAACTTTAAGAGAACTTAAAAGAACTTAGAAAACGTTAACCAATGTTCTGACAACATTCCCTGTTAGCTGGGTAACCAGAATACTCAAGGAATATTAATACAGTAGTTGAGATGGGCTGAAGATTTAGCACAAGGGTTCAGATGGTGGTTAAATAAAGTTGGCTTTGCTGTGCAGGGTATCCAAAGTTCCTGGCAGTGCCAGCTGGAAGAACCACTGGCCGATGCCAACATCCCCCCTCTACCTGGCATCGTTCCCTCTGCGTGCCCGTGCCGTGCACCGAGTTGCCGCGACAACCAAAGCAGTGAAGTGTAGCGGTCCCAGCTGCAGCCCAGAGCGGAGTGAGTAATCCTGTGTTTACAGTGAATCTTTATACAGGCACACACATATATTTACTGACCTAAGCTTGCACTCTTCCTTTTCCACTCTCTCCTTCTTCTTCAGTGTCTTTTCTTCTCTGAAGTGGTGCCTAGTGGAATGATGGCAACAGTGTGAATTCTGCTTGTTACGTTCTTTGGTTGTCCTGTCCAGTTTCCACTATGTGAACCTTTATGGTGGGCAGCAGTTAAAAGGGTCGAGCTCACGGCAGTACCAACAACACATCTGATCTCCGCTTTGTGGACAGAGTCGCCTCTCCTGCTGCCTTTTGCCAGATTCTCTGATTTATTTGGCGCAAATGCGTGTTTAGGGCATGAACAAATTGAATGCTTTGAATTCCTGTCTTACTTTTCAGCCCTCCTCCATCTCTCTCTCTCTCTCTCTCTCTCTTTCTCTGTCTCTCTGTCTGTATGTTACTGTATCTCACTGTTCTGTGTGGTCAGTAGTGTTTTTGAGACAGAAGGCAATAAGAGGGTGTTATTTCAAACGCCGGCGCTTGTATGTCCCAGGAGATGATTTTTATAGCAAATAACAGATTTTAATTTTTTTCAGACAGAGGTCACATTAAAACTGTCTTGAAATCTTTCTAAAGCTAACTTTTTTTGTTTAGCTTCAAAAATATGTTATTAAGCAAGTACAATTTTTATGTTTTAGAAAGAGATGATGATGGAAAGGCAAAAGTCACAGATTGCCGCTTTAACTGTGCCTTCAGACTTTCCACATGTCTGTTTTTTATAGATTGTTTTCCTTCTTGTCATTGACCCAGATGTTCAAAATGAAAACACTTTTTAGTTAATAATTTTAACAAAAATAACACAAAACAGAAAGCTGTCAGTTTCTGAAGTTGAACTGTTTTGAGTTTGGCCATTTAATTCATTTTTAAACTACAGTTTGGAACTTTCCATATTTAAAGTTCTCAGGGCTCGTAGTTGAAGACCTTTCTGGCACAGCAGAACTTGTATGGCAGGCTGTAAAGGTCATTGGCATTGAGACTTTGTGGGGACCGGGCCTGACTCGGATCTGACTCACCACTCTTGTGGGTTTTTTACTGATCTTGCGATTCTGCTCACAGCTGGGCTGGGAACTGCCTCATGCAAGCCTCGGCATGGCAGAAGCTGAGYGCCTGATCAAAATAAATAACTGGCTATCTGGATCTGTGTGGGGCCGTTATGCTGTGTTGTTTGGCCCCTGTGATATTCAGAGAAAACACGGTGACGGTTATGAAATTTGTCCCAGTGGCACGAACGAAATGTCAGAACACTTGTTCTGTGTTTCTATTCTGGTGGTGATGGAAATGATGGAGGTGATTAAGATAATGACACAGGCTGCAATCATTGTGGTATTTGAGGTCAGCAGGGTGGGCTTACAGCTATATAAAGAAATATATTTATTTTCACATTCAGGTGGTGTTGATCACATGAGGGCAGTAACTACTAAATAGCCGTGAGTTAACCATGACATCATTAGATGATGCGTTCACGTGACAACAGTATCCCCAGAGGAGACTGATTCACCCGACAGGGTGGACAAAATGAGGCTGTTCACGATGATGGTGCTAATACTGTAAGTGTACTGTGAGGCTTGTAGAACAATGTGAGCGGGACAGAAAATCTTGTGTAATATTAGGCTGTATATCAGCAGCATTATCAAAGGTTATCCAATCACGGACCTTAAAAGCTGCATTAGCGAGGAGCTCTCACAGAGCAGAGCTACTGGTTTCATACTAAGATAATGATGATGTTATTGATCTGGCCAATTTGTAGTCTTTTAAAGAAAGCATTAAAAAATGTTTTTCTATATTTGTGAGGACATATAAAAAAGGTCCACGCAAGTATAGCCAAACCAGGACACACACACACACACTGTGTATATATTTCACAATATGTTTTAGTTCTATGGGATATATACAGTATTTATGTATTATATACAGTATTTTATATACAGTTTCCTATAAATTATATAATACATGCTGTTAAGACAGTGAGTGTATATTTAAATATCAACTAAATGCATGACATGCATCGATTGGACAGACTCGTGCATAAGGTTTGTATTGTAGCACAGTGATTATATTGTGCAATATAAGGTAGAACAATGTGTCTCAGCTGTCAGGACGCAGGTGCTGCTCCACTAAACGTGCTGAAGTCCATCTGAGTGGGAGGGGCCCAGTGCCTGCACACACACCCCCCTCTGTGCATGGGAACCAATCCACTCTCCCCGAGACTCCTCCCCCTGCCTCTGAGGCTCTGAGAGAGCGCGTCCAGGCCGGGCCTGCGAGGGTGTGCGCACGCAGGAATGCACGTTTCACACGTGTGCGAGCCGTGAAACCGGGCCGGTGCCGTAAGCTGCTTTGCAAAGGGTCAAGAGAGCAGCCGTTTCCTAGACACACACTGCGAGTTTGTTGGGGAAGTTGTAGTCCACACATGGTGCTGCATGACTGTCAGATGCTCAGGCCGAACACAACGTGTCTTTCAGTTTCAGGCATGCGTTTATGATTAACTAATGCATCTAATACCCGTGAAGCTGCAGTCATTATTGTATTTGCTGGACGTTTAAACAAACATGTGCAACTAGTAGTCAATTGATAAGGATTTTTTAACAGTCAGTGTCTCATAACTGGAGAGCTGGCTGGCCAGTGGCCATACAAATGCCAATAAACTTGTAATTTAATTATAACAATTGAGACGTAGAAATAAACATGGGGAACTAAGTTAACAGTATTTACCCAAATTCACTAAAAGAAAGTCCCGTGCGCTAGGGTGTTGCACAATTGGTATGACAAGAATTTCAGAAATGCATTTGGTATAAACAAACCAATTGTTTTCCTATAAGCGAGGGAATAAACCAGCCCTAGGCAGTGCGTAATCCTAAATTCTTAGTAGTAGTGCAACATTCAGTTTCGACAACCTCATACTTACGTCAAAGAAAAAATACAGTGTTTATTGTCAGGAGAAATGAGAGGTAGATTGGCATTTGGGTCTTCACATATTTCATATTAGAGCTTGTGTCCGAAACGCCCAGATAACACCGGGAGCAAAAGGCGTGTGTTGTGTTTGCTTGTGTGAATGGTGAGTAAACTGGAGAGTTTGTACAGTGTTTGTGCACGTGGTTCCTGTCCTCTGCTGGGGAACAGGAATATCAGGTTTCCTCTGTAATCTCCCTCTGTCAGCACAAAGCAGTGCTACGTCAATGCAACATGCCTCGTCGCTTCTTCCGTTAGCATGTGTGCGCGCGTGCTATGAGCTGCAAGCCGCGTGCAGATTTTGTTGGCCCGGGTTTTATTTGACCAATGGGCATCTGTTAGTTCTCACTGGTGGTACATTAAGACCTCAGGAGTGTGCAAAAAGATTAAACTGTAACTGAATTTGAGTGAAAAGAGTCACAAAATGAAAATATGAATGTTAAAGAACATGTAGTTTCATAGAAACCTTAATATTAATTTTTTCGTCTAGGCAACAGTGATTTTGGAAACAGTTGATATTTAAAGGGGAAGTAATTGTTTTGAGGTAAACATGCTTTTTCCCTATGCCAACTAAATATTCAGTGACAACTACAGTATAAGTAGCCCATTCAAAGGTTTATCTGCCTGTATAGTGTAAGAAAACATTCCTCTGTTTGTTTTTAACTAGCCTTAGCTCAGCCAATAATGTGAGTTTGGGGCAGTTTAATCAGTCTGAACAGTGACAGATTTGTTTGTGATGCTAATGGCACAGACTTAACATTCTTAACTGAGAACTTTTTGAGAGAACTTAACTGAGAACTAAGTCTCCTGAGTAACTAAATTTTTCTTCTCTGCCTCATTACGATTGTCTGCGATTTGCATATTTATTTATAGTATTTTCTATTTGATAGTGTTTGGTAGAATGTTAAACGCCTGTTTACACCAAGAACAAAACTATGAAGACAACTATAACTGTACTGATATTGTCCTAACAATACTGTTCCTCTGTATCATGACTGTTGTAGTGACAGTTTTTCTCTTAAATTTAGAATGCTTTTTTTAAACCTTATATTTATAGTCGTCATAGTTCTTGTGTCAATTTAATCATTGATCATATTGGTTGGTTTATAATATTGGTATGGTGAAGATAAAACAGGGTTTGTTTCTGTGCTACATTACACTCCCAGAAGGACCACTGGTGACCCCTGTGGTGTCATGTCAGTGCTCAAGCAGGGCTGGAAGAGGAGAGGTGGAGGCCCCCACCGGCCCCTGATCCAGGAGAGAGAGCGAGAGACCCATTCATCTTCAATCTTTTCTTTCATTGTTTATACTCCTCACCCTCTCTTTCCATCCCTCGTTCCTACTCAGTTTCTCCATCAGACACTGGCACGGCATTAAAGCACCCGAAACAAAGATCACATGCGTCTTCCCCACAGTGCTGCATCTATTTGCATTTTTCTGCAGATGCAACTGTCTGCCTGAGTGGGTTTCAGTTTTGTGAACCTGTTATCTGTGTTAATGGACTTGTCGTGTGTGTGTGTGTGTGTTTGACTAAAGGGGATTTGTCTTGTGATAGGATTTAACAGTATAACCCAGACAAGAGGGTGTTTTAGCACTGATACAGTCTTTGCTACATGAGAAACACACTGCTTCCCTGTTGGGGTTGTGTGTGTGTGTGTGTATGTATGTGTGTTGTTTGTGTCTCTGTTCTTTATGCTTGTGATTGCTTGACAAGCTTGTGTGTAATCCATATGGTAGTTGTGTATGGGTGACGGTCTTACAGTACATCTGTTTTTGATTAGAAGATATCTGCTCTAGTTTACTACTGTACATTCATGTATGTGACCCACAACAAAGACTTCTCTATTGCATTACAACACAACACAAAGCTACAGAGTGTGTGACCTTGTGGTAACACTTACACAAGACAAGGTTGCACAGTGTGTACAGTTTGTATCTTTGACAATAAACGTCTGTCTTTGTGTGCTTAACCAAGACCTTGTGTGGTTGTTTTTTGTTATATTGCAGTCTGCTCAAAACGTTTTGTACCGTTGCTTTAAACTGCTTGTTTTACAATTTCACGGCTCAGTTTGTACTGTCAAGTGCTGTGTTGCTTCATTGTCTCTATTCTAGCTGTCTAATTGTTTTTCCAAATTTGCTTTGGAGCTGACAGCTTATCTACGCCGTATCTTAAATATGCTGTTCTGGAGACAGACTGAGCAGATTCTTAGGATGTTATCAGACCTATTTGTGTGTGTGTGATGTAGTGCTGAGATTACATCGCCTCTATGGCATGCGTCTCATATAAACAGCTCCACACTGTCAGACCGATGCCTTCCAGTAGGGGGCAGTGTCTCCCCTGCCCGCTCTGTTACTGTAAACGTTTGTGATCAAATTGCAATATTATAAATATACAAAAGCATCTATATCCTTCAGCAATTGCGTCAGAACAAAATTACACAAGGGATTGTGATTGGTGAGTCATTTTTATTCAGAATTTAGTCTAAGCAACAGAATTCAGTCTGAGCATCTACATATTGTGCCAAATATAGCCAGTGAATAATCCATTAGGTCTGAATGAGGGTTGTTCTATTCATGGAACAGGAATTAAAAAATCCCAAATTTTCTTAAAGAAACTGAATTATTTGTGGATGTCTGTTGAAAGTTGTGCTTTTTGTGACGTGCTGGCCAAATATAATTCAAAATTTGTCCCGTGAATTTATCCTATCCAAGTTAATGCACGCAGAATATTGAGAAGTATATTTTATTTAAATGTTGATATTGCTTGCTTATAAAAACGTTATTCAAACTTTAAATTCTGCAACATTTAAATGTTCCACTTACAACATAAGAATAAAATGTTTTGATAGAATGATTTATGACATTTATAAAACATTCTCTTAACATGACCGCAAGAATGTTTTGGATAACTTTAAAAGACCTTTTAGAGGGCGATAGCCAACGTTATAAGAACGTCCCCTGTTAGCTGGGAAAATAATTAATGCATGTCAGACAACAAAGTAGCACTAGAATTATGATTATGGATCTATTGTCTTCTCTCTTCGCCTGTTGGTGGGAGCTCGGGGGGCTGCACATGTCGTCAGCTCTGGTTTTCATTAGGCGGGTCTGACTGTGGGGAGTTTGATTAATGGCAGGAGTCAGAGGGGACAGACACAAGAGCTCAGGGGAGTTTCACACAACAGCATCCTGCAGACAACACTGCATCTCTGCCAACACTACAGCATGTTACTGGGTTTAACCATCAACCCAGCATTTCTCAGCCCAGCTCTTTGTTTATGCACAGGGTGGAAGAGATGAGACACCTACAGCTCTTGAATAAATACAGAAGATAGTGATACATTTGTAATAATGTAAATTATAACGATGCTTTTTGTCCCAAATTGTTTTACAATCTGAATTGTATGTGGATGTGCAAGAGAAAAGAGAGTTGTAATTATTTTAGACTCCTTGTTTGCAGTGCATTGTGTGACCAGCTTGTCAAGCTACAAAATGGCCATAAAAGTCCTATAAAAATATTTTAAAAAATGGCCATAAAAGTCCTATAAAAATATTAATCATTTGTGAAACATTGTATGCAGCCCTTGAATAAAGTGCGGCTACAGCGCATGTTGGATGCCAATAAAATCAAAACTCATTGGTTGACCAAAAAATCATAAGATGAAAATAAGATTTGACAGCAACATACTGAGTTGCATGAATTATTATGGAAAAAATTATGACTGTTAATCACCAAAAGCTATTGATATGATTTATAACACAAAAAATATGTTCCACCTACATTAATGCAAAAACATTTTGATAACTTTGAGAGAACTTTCGGTGAAGATTAGCCAACATTTTAGGAATGTTCCCTGTTAGGTGGGAAGTCTTTTATTATGTATATTGGAGCTTGACAGACTGGTCACTATAAATGCAAAACGTGAAAATCCTTTCTCCTTTTGTGTTCTATAAACAAAATAACATTTTTTGCGAAGTGTTCCTTTAATTTCTAATTTGCATAACTCTCCTCTCTTCTTTGTACATATTTCAATCTTTCCCACATGTCAAATGCTTCTACTGCTGTTGCTGTACAGCTCCAGGATTCACAAGGGATCACAGCCCAGAGTTTCCTGGGATACCAACGGAAGGTCACTGAGAACAGGAGGAGACATCCAAACCAGATGATGTAATCTTACACTCATCCACACACACACACACACATAATCATAAAGTCACGCACAGTCTAAAAAACACTCCACCCACATTGTGCGTGGTCTCTCGCAGGATATGACAGCGTTAGTGGTGGATATTAATACTGCTTTAGCTCCACACAAGAAAAAATATCTGACAGGAGCTATTTTTAGTGCTACAGGCAAGCACACAGGGATCCACTAGCGCTCAATACCGGCTATTTCGGAGAGCAGCACTCACAGAAATAGCAGATGCGTATTGAATCCAAAATGAGGGGGACAAAGAATCCTGGTCATGAAATTGCAGTATCTATTTATAGCTTAATGGCAGCAATTATCGCCACAGAGAACATGGGAGCACACGCCACAAACACGGTAGACACTCGGGCGCTTGTGTTTATCCTGCTATGTTGTAGGACTGTGTCTGCCTGCGGTATCTGATTTGGGATCAGTCGCATCTTCATTAGCCTGTGACCAAAACCAGCACGAGACAAATCTTGCTTGATCTTTATAAGCTGAAACTCTCATACTCTCAAATTAACTTTATGGTGACCGGCAGTGTCGGGTGAGTTGAGACATGACGGAGTTTGACGTCAATACCATCCCATCTGTCTGTCAGTGAAACTGCACCTGAAGATGTCTAAAATCTGAAGATGTGATTTTGGTTTTTATATTTTTGTTTTGGCGGTTCTAGGGCAAGAAAATGTTCCAAATGCAAGTTGAAGTTAAACTTACAAATGACACCGTTGATGATATCAAATGTGAGTCATAACAGATGTTTGATTTTATTTTCTTGCATTGTTTACCTCAGCAAGGGTCATACTAATTTTTAACACTTAATTTAAACCATGTATTATGTAAGACAGACTTTATTAATTCCCTGTGGAGAAATTACAACATTAGTGCTGCACTTCCTAGAATTACCAGCCAAATGTTTAAAGTTCTCACCAAAACCAATATTTTTTTCTCATTTGTCATTTGGCAGGTCTTCATTTCTGCTCTTCTTAAAGGTTTGAAAATAACTACTTCAGCCACATGTTTGTCTAATGTTGTCCAGCTTTAAAATCCCCCGGGAATCGGAATCTAAACCGCATCACCAACAGAACAGGAAGTAGGAAGTGGAAGGGTCGACCTTGAGCTTGGTTTTTGAGCGTCTATATTGTCCCAGTCTTTCTAATGATTCCCAGTGATATGGACTACCTCAAACAGAGCTTTTTATGCCCCTCCCCCATCTCCTGACGGGAAAATGCAGGCCGTTGAGGAACAAGAACAACAGCTATCCGGTTCCTCAGCTACAGGCCTCCAATGTGGAGAACGTTCATTCGGATCCATTCATCAAAGCTGACATTCTAATATAAGATTCCTGTGATGGATCCAAGCACACTGCTACCTTGTGAAAGCAATTTTCCCCTTCATGTGCTTCAGGACAGCAGTAGCTTGCCAGACTTGGAGTGAGGCGAGCTTAATCGCTCAGCATGCAAAGTTGACAGATCCTATAGATTTCTTTATGAAGAGCTGTTTTGGCAGCTTGTGTGTCGTTAAGGCCCATTCATACCTGTCATCAATAATCTGATGTGACAATTAGCCAGAGATGGATGTGACGGGTTACTCAATACTGACAAACACAGCGGTTCTATGTCCACAGACAAGGTCACTTCCTGCTGTCCTCTAGAATCAGAGGAGCAAAGAACAATGTCCTCCAGCGTGTCACCCACATGTCTGGAGTGACAGGGATGTAGATAAGTCCTGTTCATCCTTTTATGAGTTTATGAGAGATGACTAGGGTAGACTGAAGGTGAGTGGAGAAACGTCTACTCAGAAATGATTCAGAGTTAAAGTCCTTAAAGTCAGGCTGTTTTTTTTCAGAAATATTTTTGTTATGCTGGTTGGAAGTCTTTTCCCATCCTGATAGCAATTACTAAATCAAATTGTTTAAATATATTTATATAATATCTTCTTTGGAAGGCACAGGGAAATAAAATGTTCGTCCAGTCACTGTGTTCGGTCCAAATACTTGCCTGTCAGATTGTGTATTTGCATATAGTTGTGCACTCTGCTCGCCCAGACAGTTTTCCATCATCAGCAAGTTCATGTGTTGTGGAGGAGGCGTGGCTTTTGATGGGAGGGCGGGATCTAATGCTTTCAAAGCTAAGTTGCTATTGTTAGCATCTCCAAAATTGCCTATCCTATGTTTAAAGTAATAATTTACCAAAAAAGTATCATGTCCCTTATCTCATTTCATACCTATATGATTGTCTGTTTGCTGTGAAACACAAATGGAGATACATAAGTAAGCAGAATGACTTTTTTTTCTATACAGTGAAAGTGGACCAGGGACAGCTGTAGTCAGCATTCACGTTCAATGTATGAAGGAGAGCAGCTTGAATATTCTAACTCTTACATTATGTGTTTCATTAAAAAAGAAAGTGATATGGGTTTGCAAAAGATCAAAATTTCATCATACTTTTTTTTAAAGCAACCCTACAAAGATGCATCCAAGAATAGGTCATGCTCACTGCCTGCCTGATCCAACAGGTGTGTCAGATTCATGCCCTGTGCTTTATAAGGTAGGGTCCTACTTTCTCTGAATGATGTCATGACACACTGAAGCTCATGCTCATATCTGGAATGAATTGTGTTATGGGTTATATTTTACCACATGCTATTTCTGGGCCTTCTAAAAATATCCTGTCAATGTATCGTGCTGACTGTATTTGCAAACATGGCCTTATATACCGTGACCTCCAGATCTAAAAAAAGACGCCCCCCCTCCATCCATTGGCCCATGGTGAAATTAGACGACATCATATGCTAATAATGGGCCCCTGGCTTTGGAATTGCCACAGCCACCCTACCGAACTGCATGGGTTCTTATGTGGCTGCGCAGAGGGTCCGGTGGGATTTCCTGAACCACATGTGTGTGAAACATAAGCCAGGTGAGCGCTGCACGGTTCTCGGACCCCGCAGCCAATGTGAGCCCTCATACCAGCTATGGTAGCAGACGCAAAAAGAATCCATCAATATATAATGTAAAGCAGAGATACACTGCATTCATTATGAATTAAACAGCCAGTCACCAGTTTACTGATGGGTCAAATGAAGATGGATGATTTTGAACTCCATTATGTGTAGCGTTTGTCAAACTATTAAAATCAAGCTTTACAAAGCTTTCAGAGCATGTTTCGGTCTTTTAATAACGTTCTACAAAATGGAAGCCATTTGTATTTCTCATACTGAACATATGTATCCCTGTAAAATCTTTTATTGTGTCATCATAAGGCAAAAGAAATTAAAATAATTAAATATTAGGTTAAAAAAACTCAATATCTAAACATCTTTCGTCTTATTCTGTTATGTTGTATGTATTTGTCAGTATAGGATAATCCCTAAACGTCAACCCACACCACGAATTTGAATGGTAATAGTTAATAGTTATAGTAGGTAATAGTTGGTTGATAGTTAAAGAAATTGATAGCTTTAAATATGTTTAAAGAATTCTCCTAAGACGTGCCCTGTAGTTTCACAACCTTTAGCAAGATCAATTGCCTGATGTTTAAAATCGTACAAAATTTTACTTAGAAAAGCACATGATAAAATTACAAAAAGACACCTTTTTCTTTGAATGACTTGTTGGCGCACTAGAATGTCTCCAGTAATGAGATTTTACAATGCTTAGATAAAAAGTGAGGCAAGATAGAGAAATATCTAATTGAGTTCTTGGGTTCCCTTGTTATATCTAGCACTGGGAGAGAAAGAACTCATCACGGTAGCCAAAGACTATTTTTCACAGTAGCTAATTATCCTCTTTGCCTCTCTGTCTCCCACACTCTCTCTGTGCCGTCAGACTTCTGTTCGTTACATGATGTTCAGACTTCATGACACCTCTGAGCTCCAGTCCCCAGGCACATAGCCCCGCCTCCATCTTCACTCACTGTCTCACTGTCTCTCCATCCAAAACGATGCAGCGTGCGCCACCTTGTCTCGCGAATGTTAGTTAGCAGTTGCAGGGAGATGCTGCGTGCGCATGTTTAAAAATAAAAGATGCATATTTGTGCATGAATGCGTCAGGAGTGAATTGTTTTCAGTGTGTGTACATAACACCTGTGTGTGTGTGTGTGTGTGTGAGGTAGACTGACACGCTTTTGTTTAAGTAGTGATGGTTTAGGGCAGATGTTCTGTGTGTTTCCGCGTACGAGCGTAACTGACATCTCTTGGTCTGTTTGCGTCTGTCTTCAGTGTGTCTGAACATGTGGGGAGAGTCACATGTTCTCACCGTGTCTGCTCACCTGGCCGTTGCCATGGGAACAGTCAGACAGCGGCAGACTTTGCACCAGTGTCCTCAGAGGATTCACAGAACAGTTCTCCGAGCACCCAGCACTCCGGAACATGCTGCCATACTCCATCCTGTCATCATCTTGTTTCTGATTGGTCAATGGACCTGTGAAATACAGTCAGTCCTTTAAGTTTTATTAATAGCATCTTCAAAGGAAAAGTTCACCCAAAAACCGTTTACTCACCATATTGTTATTCTAATTCTTAGAATAGTAGTAGTATGCAAATAAATAGTATGGACTGCTTTTATAATGGCCTTTTCCTTTATATAGCCTGATAGCCAAAGTCATCATTTTTTCTAAATTTGTCTTTTTGTGTTCTGCAGATGAAAGAAAGTAATCTGATAATAGATAATAAAGTAAATGAAAATGCTGAAATGAAAATGATGACCTGTATCTTTAAGCGTCTTGTTCATTTTTTGTTTGAGTTGCAATTGGTATAGGTTAGCGAAAGACACAAATATACTTCTCGCCACTTTGTTTACTAAGCATTACTCCGTATAACTTGCCCGTCTTGCACTGTATGTCCAATCAGCAAAATGAGACTTAACTTTTGCTAGTTCCAAACAGATTAAAGCTATAAAAACACACCCATCCATTAAGCTTTCTGTACAAGGCGATGTCACATGATTTATTATGCAGAGAACGAGAGTTCAAGAGTGTTAAAGAGAGGGAGGCTTAGTAAATAAAGGGCCTTGTGTGAAATACCAAGAAAAAAACAGAGGGGGGTAGTGAATGGAATTGTTTTGTCTCTTTGTGACTCTAAAAGGCAGAGCTGGACTCATCTTGTGAATGTATAAGCACTGGGAGGGTCTCCAGTGGTGATCTTTCGGTTGGGGGGTGCTGAGCTTGGCGCATGAGGATTTATTGTGTGGAGAATGAGTTCTGCTGACGATGACACGACAAGATGTTCCCGGCTTTATCGCACCAGTTGCACACTTCTCATTGTGTTTTGCCAGCTGCCTTGTGCTGGTGATGGGGGAAGGCTGGGGTTCAGAAAGGGTGTGTGTTGAAGCGTGTGTGTGTGTATGGAGTGGGAGGGAGAGAACTGGACACAGGCTTTTCTTTCAGCATTCTTAATGCAAAGTCAGTTCCTCAGATCTTTTTGCCATTTGCCATTTACCCCCACACACATATATAAATACCCAGGGGGTAAACTGAGCCAGAACGATCCAGAACAGCAATTTTGTTTAAAGAGAAAAAGTATTACTAATTATAATATTTGTTTTGCCTCAGTCCAGGTTTTGTGTGATCCAGGACACACATTCCATCTCCAGTAAAACAAAATGGCAAGAAAATTACTTTTGCTGTACATTTCAGTGACTGTACATTAATTATGTGTTTTAGTTTTATTTGTTATATTTAGTGTAAATTAGTGCATTAGTGTAGTGCCAGATAAATAGTGTTATGAATGCTAAAAATATCTGATGTGTTAAGTTAGTTGAGTTTAGTTATGTGTTAAGTTTAGCTCCCTGAACACTTATAAACACACACCCTGTCCCAGCTGCAGTTTGGAGTGGCAGGGGTGAAGCAGAGAGCAGAAAAAGGAGGAAAGCCATCCCACATTCAGCCTGTTGTGAAGACCACAACATCAGCATGTGAGGGCCACTAACAACCCCCTCTCACAGCAGACAGTTACATAAAGCAGATCTCTCTCTCTCTCTCTCTCTCTCTCTTTCTCACTCTCTCTCGTCCTCACTTTTTCAGCCTGGCTCTCTCATGCTTCCTCACTCTCTGCTGGAGCTGCACTCACATGGTATCACATGTGAAAGCTCTCTCTCTCTCTCTCTCTCTCTCTCTCTCCCTCATTCATTGTTTTTGACATGCCTGTGTTTTTTACCAGCTGATCACACAGTTTAGTCCCCCCCCCCCAATTCCTAAACTGTCTTTTGTGAACTATATAAGGGGCCCATAAGGTAGACCCAGTGTTGGGGAATGCTAATACTAAAAGTCATTAAATATTGTACATAATGTAATGCAATCTTTTGTACATTATAGAATTACTAAATTAGTTCAGATAATTATTAAATATTTTAGGTACTTTTATTGTGTTGATTTTGTACATTAAGCTCAATCTGTTCATGTATGGTTTTCCTTAAATATTAGCACATAGTCCCAAAAAACATCCACAGATTCCCTTTGGGCCTGTGTTTAATTTTCCATGTATAGTAGTTTATATACTCCAATCACATTAGGCATGTTTGAACAAGTTCAGTAAAGCACTAATCCAAGAACATGAGTTTCTTTTGAGATTTAGAAAGTGTTGAAACCAAACGGCAAGTTGTTGTAGCTGAATGACATTTTTTGCAAGTCTGCAAAATCCAGGTGTGATTTGCACTTTTTTTATTCTGAGTAACAGGTACTGAATTTGCTAACTGTGTGTGTGTGTGTGTGTGTGTGTGCGGGCTGAGATTTGTTGAGAGTGTGCTGTGGGGATAGCCCTGTTTCTGAATTACCCTGCAGTGGAAAGTCCCATGGACATTTCAGAAACCTAATGCCTTGTTTTCCTCCTTTTCCAGAAAACTATTTTCCTGATCTTGGAAGTGTTACAAACTTTATTTTGAAAAGATAAATATACTGTGTCATGTAACTGTCAATTGAAATTGCCCACAGGCTTAACATTTTTATTTAGTTTTATTTTGAGAAGTCCTCGTGCAGGATTTTGCTCATTGTTTTTATCAGAGAGAGGCTGATTTCCCAGCCACTGTGTGCAGAAATTTCCCATTATTGATGCCAGTGTATTAAAAACAAAAGCCATTATAGAGATAGCCTGCCTTTGTTATTTAAGACAAAACAGAGGTCATATACATAAGTCTTAAAAGTGTGTTAGTAAAATCAGTTTAATAAACCTTTTTAAGTGTTTACGTGATAAATACAAATAATCTATTTAATCCTGTTTAATATAAATCATATTACCTGGAAAACATTTACATTTATTCATTTGGCAGTTCAAGGTATATATATTTTATCAGTACATGTGTCCCTTGGAATTGAACCCACAACCTTTGCAAAGTTACAAAATTGACTACTCACCCTCATAGTGTTACAAACCTGTTTTTCTTTCGTTCTTAAAATGAATTAGACTATAAATAACTTATTTTGCATTTTACAGAAGAAAGTAACACAGGTTTTTAAAAGACATGAGGGTAAGTAAATGATAACATTTTTTTTGGATGAACTGTCCCTTTAAATTGTTCTTCATTTGTAGAGGTTAATCATTCTCTCTCTTTTTTCTTCATTTACTCCGGGCCTGTGTCCCAGAGGGCAGCGTGGTCTTGTGGGAGCTAACAAACCTTCAGGAGACACCTGAAGGCACCAGGAGACACCAGTTTCCTCTGTCTGCATCCAGGCTGCTCTGTTTTCCCTGTTGTGGCACTGCCTCATTGAACTGTACACTCTGATCCAGACAGATTATCTCTGGCAAGGTAATGATGTAGACAGATTATCACTTTTCTCCTTCCACTGGCCGCAGTGGCTCCGAACTGACCCAGTCATCAATATTTACCCTCTCGAGGGAGGCGAAGCACTGACTCCATCTGTACCTCAGTGAGATATTCTGCTGTTCTGTTGGAGTATTACAGGTTCTGTTGTTGGAAGGATACTGAGGTGTTGCTATTCCCCAGTAGCAACATATGCATGCTGCACTACTGCTGAGAGCAAACAGACGCCCACTTAATCAGTGTCCCTGCCAGAGTTTAGGGTTCAAAGGTCATGACCTTGGAAAATGCCTAACACAAAAAGCCTTGTGTCTTTTAACCAGGTTTTGACCTTATTACTAGGCACTAATAAGGCACATTTAGTTTTACTAGTATTGTAAAAGAGGCCTTGTAGGTTTATTTAAAAATTAGGGAAGTGATGGTGACTAAGTAAGACACCATCAGGTCAGTCCAGACTGAAAACAAGGATCTTCGAAACCAAGAAGCAAATAAAGAGGAACTCAACTAGAGAGGCTTAATGTCTTTGGAGCTAAAAAAGGCCTGTGGGTTTGTTCTTTTCTCTCTGACCCGCTCTATATTTAGCTCAATCCCGTGGTTTTTTCGACTGACTGGGCAGCACTGGTCATTTGCGTGATTAAAACAATGCTTCACTTTTTGGCAGTGTGCATAAACAGGGAATTATAATAGAGCCATTTTGTGGGGTTTATTTGGACAAAAACAGTCTGGTAAACACATAATGCAACATTATAAAGAGACAGCCTTTATTTTATAACAACAGTGTTTTACAGTTAATTATTTGACACCTGTTTTGCATTTTACAGTTTTTCTAAACGCAAGCATTTCTGAGTTTTATTAACCATAACAACAATATCACTGAGCATCATAAATGCTCATAAATGTCATTAGCCCATTGACAGATAGTTTAGAGTGCAAGTGTCACAATAAGTCTGGCATATGGTTGCCAGGGCAACGGTGACATCACTGCAGACATAGTGATGCATGAAAATTCAGATAGCAGGGGAGCGGTTGCTAGGCGACCTAAACTCAGAGAAGTCATGAGGCAAACAGCCAAACTGATCCTGGTCTTGTGAACACAGTGTACTTAAGCGGTGCGCCGTGGGTCTGTTAGCTACTATTAGCTCAGGTTCGACTTCTCACTGTGTGGGGGGAAAAATAGTTTACAGTTCACTTGTAAATCAATGCTGCAAAAAAAATGGATCACACCTCAAAAACAGCCAAATAATTTCAGACTTTTGAAGGTTTAAGCAAATAATCAGCTTTTAAACCTGTTACGTTAAAATCGCTGCCACACTTGTAGCCCTGCAGTGAACATTAAACTGAAATTATCTGACCTGCAGATTGTGTATTAGCCGTATGTGGGTTATCGATGATCCGGCCCGCTCGTGCTGGCGGACACATCCTCCGTGACTCAGAATGAGGTCACCGCATTTCTCCCACTGCTTAGTGGGACACTGTTTTCTCTCATGACTCAGATCTGGCAGTGGAGTTGTGAATGAACAATGTCTCATTGCAGCTTTTATCTTGTGTGCCGTATATAAAGGGCGATTACAGCTCGCTGCAGGATCGTGACACGACCTACACCTATCGAGTCACACACTGGGAAACAGAACAGAGAAAACCAGAAGGCTGGCAATCATGTTCAAACGCACATATCTAAGGTATCATAGCGCTGGGCTTATAAGATTTTGCATTTAATTGGTGGAGAATCTACAGCAAACAGTTTGAAACTGTTTCACTAGTGCTGATGAGATGACACACATGCTACAGGTGCAGTGCGGTGTGTCACTCCTGGTGTATGTTTGTGTATGTGTGTACAATTCTGTTAGGATTGCCTTGCCTGGTAATATTTGTGTACCTGGATACACAGATTCTATGATACACACACACACACACATTGGAGAATTTTATTGTTGTACTGCTGTGAATTCTGAGTTTTAGGGCTCTGATATCTCTGTGCAATTGTAAAACCACAAAAAATAACTTGGATCTCACAAAATCTGCCCTGTCCTGATATTTGACTCCATCTATTTGACTTTATATTTTGAAATTATATTTTGGTATTTTCGAGACAATTTTAATCACATTTTCCCACCGTAATGCAAAACTGATGGGGTCTGACTGTCTATCCACAACCAATATTTATTACACTATTTATCTCAGTATATGGACAATCCTCTGTGCAACAAAAGATGGGCTCTGTCCCAAAAAAACTTGCAGCCACAAAGCAGGTCTGAGAGACACTGAAAATAATGTAATGGCTGTGCTCCAATCACAGGCAAACCCTCACACGGCTCAGCCGGAGACCCACATGAGTTTGACTCTGATGTAACTGTTCCTTCACACACATGACTTCATCTCTCTCCTGAGCGTGTGTCAAAACAGCAGCCTGCTGGAGTAATTGCTCAAAGTGTGTTTTGGCACACACTGCCATGATTCATCTTGTTCCGAAAGTTCACATATTTAAGAAGATGAAGTTGTTTTGTTCCACTGTGGGTGATTTTCCAGTTCCAGTAATCTGGCAGAAAAATAAATGGGCGGCACTGAACGGCAATCATTTAAGCTCCTCCCAGTCAACTGATAGGAAAAATACTACTAAGTTGTTTCATTTGCAACCTCTGGGCAGCTGCTTTTACCTTATTACAGACCACAGTGACCCGAACTTAATTTACAGGCTGTATATTGCCTGTGTATTACAGGAAAACATCAGTCACTTGTTTTATGGTATTACACTAAAAGCATGTACAGCCTTTTCTTTCAGAATAATACTCTAGTCTCTCTCAATACTCTCATATAACTACATATCTGCCACTCAGACCTCACGCTGATTTGTTTTGCTGTAAACAGATACGCGCTCAGCGCCTTTTACTGTAACTGAACAGTATGTTGTGGAGTTAAAATGATCTTTCATCTGTAACTCATCTTCTGTCTTCAGTGAGTCATCTGCACACACCTCAGCGCTGTGTGCAGTCTTCACTCGCTCACTGCTGGAGAATGACTCAGCTGTTACGTGATCGCTCAGCGTGAGCGTCCCAGCCGGCCTGCAAGCTCCGCCCCCTTTATTCACCTGCACTTATGTCATTAGTTATGCACGGGGAGGGGGGCGGCGGAGAAATCACGCCATTCACCAATTAAAATGCAGTTCTGTAAAAGTGGGCGTATCGGATCTTGAGACATCCTGCTGTGGTGTGTGCATAGCAACGGGCATAATAGACTTTTTCCACATTAGATTACAATGATTTGGAATTGTGGCATTGTTATTGTTTGAGGAAATGTCATGGCAACGTAGCTGTATCTGATGTGTTTTGTGGGGCGTTTCTAATGGTGACGAGATTGCTTTGGAGCACAATATGTTGTTAGGGATTAGATAAATTTAGGCTGTCTTAGGACTTTCTCTTTTAATATAAAACCCCACAGTAATTTTTCTGCTACTTTAAAACAGCCAGTTATAGATGTTGTCGTCACTAATGTGCAGCCATTATCACAAAATAAACCCTGACAGGGTGATCGAGACCCTTGTAAAAACCGACTTACGTTATCCCATGTATGACATGAATGACATAAATATTAAATATTAAAGAAATTGGCACACATTGTATATAAGAAAATTGGCCCTTGTTTAGAACAAGAGCCAATTATACAGGCTGTTGGTCATTATACTAAATATCTGACCGTAAAATGTTACAATTGACCAATCGTAATCCAGTACTCCAGAGGGCCATATAATAAGCTGTAAATAACACTGTGGAACAGTGGGCCAATAAAAATCTATTTGTATTTTTGTTCTCTGAAGGCCCCTGCAAGTGGCCCTTGCTAAAGATGTTATCACTATATTATTTAACAATCCTTTTACCCAAACTGTAAATCTTTACATCAGTACAGTTTTTAGCACAGAGTTTGCTGTGGTGTTGGTACCAAAACTACAGTACACAAAGATTTCACCTGAGGCCTTCTGTGGTACTGTAAAACACTGTAGTAGATTTAGTGTGCAGGGAAGTATGTAAGTGGGGTCAGATATAGGGTGCGTGTGTGTATATAAGATAGGTTGAGGTGCACGTAGCGTGAAGTGTTCAAGGCCAAAGTTCTCGCTGTACACGAGAGGCACACGTAAGAGTCGACACAGCTGTTGGTCCTGGTTAATGACTGCTGTAAACTTACACTGTGTGTGTGTGATTATGTGTCATGTCAGTGCATAGGTTTGTATGTGTATGTATAGAGAGAGGTGTGTCACTACATGATTAATGTGTTTTGTAGTCTATTCAGATGTGTTTGCTGACTAGTAAGCTAGTATACTTCGCATGGTCAGTTCTTATTATGTAATCGGCTAGGTGAGTTGTTTACTCGTATACACAATATACACGTGCACACACACAAACACACACACAAATACATAAACACAATTTGTTTCTCAGCCTGATTGTATTTTTGCTAGCAATGTTTTTTCTCAGTTGACACCCAGTATCGTAGCCAGTATGAATTTCACAATAGTTTATTTTCTACAACTCTGACTTAAATTACTAGCGAGAGACAGATGTTATTTTTAGGACGCTGTCCTACATGGGTGTCTGTGTTGCGTTGTGGCCACCTGGGTATGAGAAAAGCACAGCTATGATTCAAAGAACTCAACAGGTGCTGTCTGAACAATGTTGTCTGAACTCTCCCAGGTGTCTGCTTAATCCTTACAGGTAAAATGAGGCGTGTGAGCAATTATGTGTGTGTGTGTGTGTGTTTGTGCCCAGCTTCTCAATATAACCTTTGTTACACAATGTTCTCTGATGTACAGTAGTAGATCTTCTGTACTAGTCAGGGTAGACACTGTATTTAATTTTATTTGAACAAAAACAAGCTTATGTGAGAGAGAACAGTACAGTATGTTCAACTGATTGTTCTGTCCCAAGCATAAAATCCTATAACTGTTTTTTTCACACAATGCTCCTTTGTAAAAGAGAGTTTTTTTTTTGCGACAGCACAGCCTAATTTATGAAAAATTAAATGTTTTTTTTTAAATTAATTTTTTGATGAATTAGCATACATAAACATCACTGAAGTCCAGTGTTTATATAACTGCACGTTTCAGAATATACTGTGCCTGAAACGTGTCACTCTTCATAGGTCAAATAGATGAAACTCAAGCAGCTGGGTGTTGACCTATGAGGTCATAAACAAGGAAAAAAGAGGCCTCTTCCCCGGAATGAAGCCATCTGCCTATTTACATTAACTTCTTTACACATACAGAAAATTTTAGAAGATTTCTCGTCTAAAACCTAAATATGTGATTACATTCATGTAAACCTCCCCCAAATCCCCCCCCAAACACACACACATTAATTTTCTCCCAAACACATCAGTGCATTGTCCTTATTTGGAAAAGTCACATAGTAGCCATGTTTAGTGCTAACCCAGCTAACAGGGAACGTTCCCAGAATGTTGTCTCAAAGTTTTTAAAAAACATTTTTGCAGTTATGCTAGTAATTTTTTTTCATATGTATGATTTGATATATCAAAAACTTTCTTTTTGGGTAATTAGTGGAATCTTTTTAAAACATTACAAAATCAAAAATGTTTGGGTAACGTTCTTTTAAGCAAGCAATAATGCTAATACGATGTCTAAAAAACTGGCTGTTAAACATTCCTAGAGCATTTGTAAAATATTATTTTTAACATTTTTGTTACGTAATGGAAACGTTATCTTACAACCTAAAATTCGTTCTGTTCTGTGGCGTTTAGGACCTGGGCGGCACGCACATTTTGCTGCATGAGTGAAGATTGCACTGCTTTGGAGTCAGCCGTTAGTGTAGAGTAACCTGACTCCAAGTCAGTTCAGATCACATGGAGGCAGGCCAGGAGAATGCCTGCGGGCTCATCACAGTTTATTATATCTTCCTGCTCTCTCTCTTATAATTAGCCTCTCAGAAAACTTGCGCGTAAAACAACTGTTAATTGCGACTGATACTCCGGCATTTATTACAGTCTTAAATCAGCTTCCTTCTCTCTCTCTCTTTCTTTTCATGAGGACGATATTTGTGCGCCATTAGCCAAATGTTGCCATTGAGGCGGTGCAGCGTGAATGCAGCCATCTGTAGAACGTACATCTCTTTTCTCCGAAAACAATTACAGGCCATTTGCATTTATTTAAAACATGGTCACAGTGCATAAACGTGGACAGCTCCATGTGTCGAGCTTGGCGCGTGTTGGTGTTGTATGAATAACACATGATATGGCCTGGAAGAACATGTAAGAGTGCTGTCAGTCAAAACTGTAACATAAACAAAACGCTTTTGTCATAATCAACAGTGGCGTTGCTAGCAATATCGCACAGTATTTATGCAATACGGCAATTAGCGGCTAACGCTAGTTCTCACAATATGTGTCTGACCAATGAAATTTGCAACAGGGCAACTGTATGTTTCGTAGATTAGCTAGCACCTGTCTAAATGTGTCAATAGCGTTGTTGATACTGTTGCTTTAATGATTCGGTCTAAATGACATAGCTGGTGTGACACACAGACTGTGAAATGTTTCTCTGTAGCTGTTGAGAGTTGATTGTTGGCTAACACAATGGTGTTACACACTCCCTACCCAGCCACTGTTTTACCCCACCCATGAGATCACACTGAGGTTGGGTCAAGAGGTCACTCTTTAGGGGAGACTCCAGACATCTCTGTAGAGCTGGAAAGCTGTGATATGAACGATTGAAATGATTATTTGTGTTTATGCAAGAGGAGCTGTGGTTTGCTGATAATGCATGCTGATGATAACTATGTAGATGCATTTTAATTTTAGGCTCTAAATGTAGCTGTGCACATTTATATGTTTGATTTTGAATATGTAAAATGTTAATTAAAGATCAAAAAATCATAGAGGAATGTGTAAAAGCATGTAAATGTAAAATGAAACCCAAAATAAATGATTTTAATAAAAAAAACTAGTACAAAAAAACAAAATGTTTGTGTATCTATCTGAAAGAAAGGTCTCATATTGATTTTAAAGACAAGAAGACAGAAGTGCCTTTAACACGTTACTTTTTTACATAAATATTTTATGTAGTGAATTTAAGTTCTGTTGTTTAGTTTCTCGTTGTCGTTTTTTTGACCTCACATATTTGAGGTCCTGCAGAGAAGTCCACCCACTGGGCTCATTGTGTCACTTATCCGGTCTCTATAGAAACACATTTAGTATGTAAAGGAAGTGATCAGAGATTGTATTCTTACCCAAGTGGTGATAATTTACACATCAAGACACATTGTCACACAAGTCTGTGGATTTTGTGTTTGGTGCACATGCATTCAGATACATTCATACACGCAAAGAAAACACATGGAAATGTTTATGGTTATGTTTGACATTAAATGTATAACAGCCATAAGAGACAGTTAACAGAGTGGAGGCTCAGTGAATATGAGCCTGTTATTCTTTATTCTGAATTTACATAGATTATGTTTTTTCTTTCCTTGAAGGCAGGATAGGCAATTTTTTGTTATGCTGGCAACAAAAAAAATGACTACTAAGTATAATGGATATATACATTTCTACATAAAGTTTATATATAAATGTAGCTTCTGTTGAAGGTGCAGGACCATCAAATGTTCCTATATTTGCATACCATAGGAGAACAAATGCTAGGTCAAAGCTAGCTTGCTATTGCTAGCCTCTCAGAGCATGACTTAAACATGCTGCTCTGATTCAATGGCCATTAAAGCATTTAAAGGAATAATTTGTGAGCTAGTCTCTGTATGGGAGAGGTAGTTGTTCTTATAGGCAGACAAGGTCAATGCAGAGAGTGACCTCTGCTAAATCAGTCACACGGCTCTGTGGCTGACAGATGAATGGATTAGTGTGGCTGACCCACTGGGTTTGGCCGCTCACTGCAGTAAACAGCTCCATCCTCATCAGAGCGAATACCTTTAACCTGTATGAGGCTGAACAGATGAGCCTGTCTGAATTGCACTGGGCTGTGTCAGGATTCATATACTGTATGCAGTATACCTAATTATTTATAGAGGGCTCCAGCAGAAACTAATTCTGTCTGACCTGGAAAACATAGCTAATGGGGAACGTTCCCAGAATATTGGCTAATGTTCTCTGGACATTCTCTCAAATATATCAAAAATGTTCTTGCAGTAGAAATATGAAAATATGAGTAGAAATATCCATAAATATGAATACGCTATTGTTAAGTTTTTAGTGGCACTAAAAATGTTACAGAATTAAAAAAAGGTTTGAATAATGTTCACGCAATAACATTAATACAATGGCTAGGTTGTATTAATACAACTTTCAAAATAACATTTTGTTACTTAATGAAAATGTTGGGGAAACATTCTTACAGCCTAATATTGAGCAGACACTCAAGTCAGCTTTTTGTTCCAGACAGAAGAATAACATTTACCATTTAATCCATAACAATAAATGTTTGAAATAAAGGCCGCAGAATCACATTACAGTACATTACAGTAAAATGTGGGAAGAGATTTAGTATATATTTTCATTAATAAATAATCCCCAAACACATTTATAATTAAATTTTTAAATCTATCCTCGCAGGCTTTATGACATCATAAATATATTATTAGACGACGTAAAGAGGTGGCAAGATTTGTTTGAACCTGTCTAAACAAACCGAGGGTTATAGTTTCCTTTATTTACAGTTACAATACAAGTTCAGAAAAGGGTCAGATCCTGGCTGAGCGGTATTATAATATATTTGCATATTTCTTTTGATGAAGTCTTAAAGACACTATAAGATCTGCAATACAGTATAACAGTGGCTATTTTTAACTATTCTAGCTATTACAGTGTTTCTTAACACTTCAGTCTCTCCTGCTGTTCAAATGGTTTTTAATAATTTAGCAAATGAGCGCTACTGTTTATCTGTTGACCACACGCTCTACTGTAAGTGCACTGCACAACACAGCAGAGAGCGAGAGCTGAGGTTAAGAGACCTGTATAACGGCACACTTCCTGTCTGTTTGACCTCTATGGCAGCTCTTTGATGTGTGAAATAGAAACCGTTGAGCGCGCTGGAAAGAGCCCATCACGGAAACCCAGCTGAGTTCTCCCACGCAGCCCATCTGTACTGGAGGTGATTCACACTCGTACACACAGAAACACAACGCAGAACTTCCTCAACAGCGTTTAGTAGGTCACCACACACACACACACACTCACACACACACACACACACAGTGTTAGAGGAAGCATGTATCCATATTCACATACTGTATACACATGCAGATATACAAGGGCTGGTAGAAGACATACAGTCACTCATCTTTTTGGTAATCTTCAAGGTTTATCAAAAGATCATCTTAGTTTCTGAATAACATGGATATTTTGTCGCTCATGTCACGTTGATTCAGACAATTTAAAGATTAGGAAGAATGCGGATAGACCAACTAATGGAATTTTTAAAAATTTAAATTCTGTAAATTCTGTTCCCAAAGGGCCATTTTAGTTAAAACGGGAAAGCCATTGTTTATCCAGGGATGGTGGAATGTTTAATATGTGTTTTCTTATATCCTCATTTTCTGAACTGAAGCAATTTTTCAGATCCACACACACACAACCAGACCTAAACCGCAAAAAAACAGTAATACTATCACCACCTCTTCTTAACAAGCTTCCGAAGAGCAAACAATAAATCTCAGACTCTCATTTCCTTAAAAAGACAAGGCATCACCCCTTATTACATTCTGCGGCAAAAAAGTAGAGCATGCGAACATTTTCCACCTTGCCATGCAGCCAGTAGAAGCAGCAAAGCCAACGACTGCGTGTCGGTCAGTGGATATGTGTGCCTGTAGGTGAGCCCTGACGACCCATAATTCATAGCAGGGTGATGTCTGACATTCTGCATTAACCCTTTCACCAGTTCTTGCAAGCCAAGATGTTGTGTGGCAAAAGTTTTTGTTTATGCTGTCTCTCTGCTTCCTGTGATAGCTTCATAGTTTTCAAAGTTGTGTGTTTGTGTGGCGGATCGCTGTTTTCCTAAAGATCTCCAGGAAGAGTTCCAGGAACGCCAGGAAGGAAATTGCTCTGCATTTTTTTGTGCGGAGTAGGAGGTCTTATAAGGAAGAGACCTGAAAATTCCTACAATCTGAAAAAGCTGTCAGAGTAACTCTGTCCTGACCTTTTCCTCATTTGGCTCACTGTAGAGAGTTTTTTAAATGCAATACTACTACACAGCAATCACTAATAAAACAAATATTACAAGAGATTGTCTTTGCGTGTGAGGTTGTGAAGACACTGATTAGAATTGTGATGAGATGACAACATTAATCTAACGTTAATCTATCTAGATAACTGTAGATCATATTTATGTGTTATTTTCCTTCCTTTACATTAGTTTAGTTTTTTAGATCAAAACTAGATCTAGATTCAGTTTTGAGGTCTTATGTTGAATAATCTCCTTAAGCTTAAATTCAGTTATTTCTCTTTGGATTAGGTGTACTCGATATTAGCTTCCTTTTGGGTGTAATTAAATGTTGAAGGAGTATAAGCCCAATTATCTGAAGAGGGTCTGTTTCTGGACACTAAATGAGAGGTCGTCTGGGGACCCTCGACAGCCACAGATGGGGACCACCAGATTTTAGCACTCTTCCTTCCAAAACTCACTCAAGCTGTTCCAGTGCTTGACTCCAGGGGTTAAATTATTTAACAAGCCCTGGCTTGCAGTAGGAAACACTGTGGGAATGATCTCACATGATGGATGTAGACAGGAGGGGGGGCACACACACACACACACACACACACACACACATACAAAGTTACCAATAAACACAATGGGCAATGTTGTCGGAAAATCACAGACAGACAGACAGATAGACAGACAGAAAGAAAGAAATATATGGTGCATTTGCAGAAATCAACAATGTAAAGTCTGTTTTTTTTATTACAGAAAAATGCACAGATGTCACACGATACTTTAACTAATTTGAGTCACGCTTTTATAATTTGACTGGTTATTTGTGTTAACCAATTAATCAACACACAAACACGCTTAACATTTCTGCGTCCTGCTCTGTCACACAGTCACACATCATGTACAGGGCTGAAGTAAACTCACATGTTCTGACCCTGGGAAAAGCATTTAGCACAAGAGTGCGGCTCTTTGGTTTGGTGACGCATGACGTGTGAGAAAATAAAAGCCATCATGTGTGGGAAGAGAACTGCCCAGTTCCTTTACACTAAACCTTTCATAGAAGGCAGAAGTATAACTGTAGATAATAAAAATATCTGTGAGATTCGCTCGGCTTACATTGTGATGTTGCACAATTTATTCTGAATGTTTCATGTGTTCCAAAACTACCGCTTTGTTTTGAGCAGTTTTTTCAGAGTGATTCCACTGAATTGGAGCTGTGAATTGACCACAATCAGTGCTGGTTAAATGCAGTTTTACATGCAGCACCTGGAGAAGTGTTGTTCATTAATTTATAATAATGATTTAATATATAATATAAAAGTTGTGTGGAAGAGCACCTGGACCCAGTTCAATAAACAAGGACAGTTTCCTTTCCAGAACCCTGCTGATAATGGCCAGCTTAACAGCATTCATTAAAACATTTCCCAGCGCCCTGTTTCCAGGGAAAACTCCGGACAAGGGCACCAGGATGATAAAAAGGGGAGCACTTCATAATTTCAGCCAGGCATTTTTATTTTTTCATCCACTCAGAAGACACAATGAAGCATTCATCATGGCACACACAGTGCTAATTTCCCTGTAGGCAACATGCTCCGTTTCAACCTTGCTGCTGTTCCAAACAGCCACCACTGGTTTCTCCTTTCCTTCTATCTTCTCTCGCTCTCTCTCTCTCTCTCTTTTCTCTCTCTTTTCTCTGTCTCTCTCTCTCTCTCTCTCTCTGTGTGTGTCTCTCTCTCTCTCTCTCTCTCTTGCTAAAATGCTGATTTGTGTAAGTGTGCTTATTACCCTTCCCCCAATGTGAGATTAATTAAACCCAGAGTTCGATAAATGCCCAGATGGGTCTTTTATACTTCCAGTGAACTTAATCTCCATGTGTTCTTAATCTACTTTTCATTTTAAGAAACTGCCTTAAAAACGCCTCGATCGTTGGACTTCAGTTTTGAACGTTTTTATCTGAAGGCGAGCAGAACTTGTTCAGGCTCTGTGATTATTTATTATTTCAAGCTCAGAAGATATATTCTGCTTCTCTTAGACGTAGATGTTGCACCATGCAGACACCCGTTACCCTCTAAACGTAGCTGTATTTTGGCTAATGCATGAAGGTATCACAGTGTTCTGATGTATTTGTCTTGTGTTTTGCTTTGTTACGCACGGTATTTGCCTGTCAGGCTGGATTTGGTCGTTGCAGACGTAGAGCGCAGCTGACACTGTTGCATCCCGCATGCCTGCAGGAACGCAGTCTGGTCTGCGCATCAGTTTCAGCACCAGCTGTTATCATACACAGCTTTATAGTGCACCACTGTGGGCTGCTGCATTCCTAAATCATATTAATGCCAATTAGTCATGTTATCTAATGAGTCTTCCTTATTGTGGAGCTCTACATGAGACGTGGTTATTTGAGGCTATTCAGCGCATTTTTTTCTAATTATCCCTGGATGCTAATAGCTTAAATGATCAAGATTGTCATGATGTTGATAAAGCTTTGGTCCTCTGAGATTATTGCAACAGTAACTGGGGGGAAAAAAAGGCATTTTCCAGTTTCCCAATAGCTTCTGGGCCCAAGCAGGTTTTTTGGAATTTTCATTTTGGTGTGGAATTGATTAATGTTGGTGTTGGTACAATTGTTGAACGTTCAGCAATTGTACCATCAAATATTGCACAAATATTGCACATCTGTAGTGTTTACGGGCCTAAACAATTTGTTTTTGTGCATAGCAGCTGTTATTGTGCGGTTGTGATATTTTCACTCATCCGCAACAGTGGTCTTAAAGTTTTTGCACCATTAGCATGTTTTGTGCAAATTTTGCACCGTTAGCAGCATCAAATAGACTTGAACTCACCTGTCTGCCATTGGTTAACAGAATCACCCCAAACTCACGCCATTGGTTCAGTCAAAGTTGTTATGATGGAGCTACAGAGCTAACGTTTACACTTTTTATTGCAGTTGTTTCTGCATGTTAAATTGGGACAGTTTTTCAACATCTTAACATTTAAATTAATGATCTGACTCATTACGTGCCATGTCGCTGGTGCATTATGGGTAAAAAAATCCCTTTTTCTCACAAGGTCCATTTCTCTCACAAATGTGATGCAAAATGTAAAAACTTTTTTTCTGAGAGTTTAAAATCAGCCTAGATTTATTACACATATTTAGGCTGATGCACCAAGTGACACCATTCCTCGTGTGTACTGTGAATGTCATGACTAACCCTTAATGCACGCATACATACTCAATTAGACCTCCAGTGAAGTTGCATGAGCCAAATTGCCTTTAATCGATCATCTGTCCAGCAGCCTGTGAGGGCTGGAGAAGTGGATTTGAACTTGTCTTTGCTTTCCACATGGACGACCATGTCCAACCCCAGGGGTGGCTGAACAGGTCACATTCTGACACTGGCTCCCCATAGTCCACCCAGCGCTAAACTGCTACCTCGGTGACAAGCCAGGACCCCCGGTTCCATATGCTGCCCCTCTACAAGCCACCCAGAGGGAGGGCTAGTGACAAGAGGGGAGCATTCAATTAGAGGGCTGAGTGAGCAGAGGCTCCCGTGAGCGGCTCCATAAAAAGATCTCAGACATACCCAAACAAAAGTGACGTACGGGTGTAGATGGGCTGTGGTGGATAAAGTGAAAAGTGGTTAGTGATTGGTAAATATTAAAAATGTAATAGAGGGTTATGGTGCCTACTGAGGAGATGGAGAAAATAATGCAACAAAGGGCCCACAGTAATCCCACGTTCACATTACTATCACACAATATTCATCAGAGTCCCTGGTGGTTGTTCATTAGCCAACTCAGTGGGAGTTTACATTTGTAAAAAAGCACTTAAAAATCTCTATAGATGTCCATTCATTTATTTGAGGAAAGTGGGCTGTTTTACATTCATGGAACTTTGAAATACAAAAGTAAAGAATAAAAAAATAATACCCCTTTTTTTTTTAGCAAATAAACTTGTTTTGAAAACAGAAATGACCTTTTTGTATCTTCAGTGTAATTAGCATTTTTAATTTGAAATTAATTGAGAATGAGTTTGTCAGAGAACAGTTGTGTTGTGCACATTATGTCTTTGTGTTACCCGTGTGTAGCTCCAGTATCTACGCGTGTGCTGTCGAATTGTACCTTACGCCTGAGCAGAGAACAGCCCAAAGCCATTAATGTTAATGTGTGTGTGCATCTTCCTTTAGTCCCACTGTGACTCTATATATAGGGCTGTAATGATAGCCAGCTTCAGGAGATAAGAAGAAAGAATTAATAAGGTATGTTAGAAGATCCTCATATCGCCTCAAGACAGCAGCATGTCAGCTACTGAACATTGAGAAGCATTGAGGAACTTACAAATGCAGTGAGCTTTTAACTGTGAGTTGTACTAAGGCTAATAGCCTGAACCATGATTGGCTGTTTGTAGACAGAGGCAGGGACATTCTCACATCTGATTGGTCACCTGTGAGTACAGGATGAGTCATCAGTATTTTTTATTTAAAATATTCTTCATTTCATTTTTAGGAAAAGCTTCTCTATATTAATTTATATTGGTAACAGTTCATTTTTATATTGTTTTAAATTTAAGCAAACTTACACTAATGCGTAGATGGTCTCAAAGCCATAGACAAAAAACCCCACAAAACTTGTGTTTTATCTTTGCTTTTCTGCTGTTAACTGAT